>JAUDYJ010000004.1:6052182-6334208 GCA_030761175.1 Masticophis lateralis | reverse complement strand
TTCTCTTCTCTCCTCTCCTCTCCTCTCCTCCCCCTCCCCTCCCCTCCCCTCCCTTTCTCTCTCCTCTCCTCTCCTCTCCTTCCTCTCCTCTCCTCTCCTCTCCTCCCTCCCTTCCCCTCCCCTCCCCTCCCCTCCCCCTCCCTCCCTTCCCTTCCCTTCCCTTCCCTTCCCTCTCTCTCCTCTCCTCTCCTCTCCTCTCCTCCCTTCCCTTCCCTTCCCTTCCCTTCTCTCTCCTCTCCTCTCCTCTCTCCTCTCCTCTCCTCCTCCCTTCCCTTCCCTTCCCTTCCCTTCCCTTCCCTTCCCTTCCCTTCCCTTCCCTTCCCATCAGTGGAGTGACTTGCCTCCAGAAATTGTGGATGTTTCATCCCTGGATGTTTTCAAGAAGAGACTGAACAGCCACTTTTATGACATGGTACAGGCAATGGTGGCACTCCGAGCCCTCTCTCTGGGCACACACACTGGCCAGCTGCTCTCTTCTGGGTTCTGATGATCGGGTGTGCACACTCCAGTTTCGGCACTCGGTGCCAAAAAGGTTAGCCGTCTGTGGTATAGGGTTTCCTGCCTGAGCAGGGGATGGACTAAAAGACCTCCAAGGTCCCTTCCAACTCTGTCATTCTGTTATCTTCTGTTCTCCTCAAATATTGGAAGACTGCTATCATGTCACCCCTAGTCCTCCTTTTTATTAGACTAGAGATACCCAATTCCTGCAACCGTTCTTCCTATGCTTCACAGTCTCCAGTCCCTTATTTTTCCTGTCCTTCCCTTATCTTATCTCCTACCTTTAATTTCCATTCCCCCTTTTTTTTAATTCCCCACTTTTGGTATTTTGCTTACTCAGGGAAAGCCATAATGTGATGGTGAATATGCATGTCCATAGCTAGCCTGAAGCTCCTGCATAGGCAGGTCTTCGTTGATCAATAGAGGTAGCTTTGGGGCGACAAAGGGAATGAATATTAACTTTCAAACCTTCTGGATGGATTTCCTCCGGGCATTTGAAGGAAATTAGGGGGAAAAAAATGACAGTAAGTCAATGTCTGGTGTTACTGGATAGGGCTCTGGGTAAGATTTTAGCTGTAGAGACACAACACTGGATAAAGTACCATTTTCGTTAAGCAGTTCTCCCACTGAACATATGGAGAACATTTGCAGGAATTGGGTATCGATAGTCTAGAGCGGGGATGGCTAACCTTTGTGCCATCGAGTGCCAAAAAGCATGGGGAGCATGGGGGGTCACGCGCATCTGTGCCCACACCCATAATTCTATGTGCCCCGCCACCACGCATGCACACGCAAACCTCCCGCACATATGCGCATGATCCCCCGCGCTCCCCCCGCATGTGATGGCATGGTGGGCCACCGGACTTCCGGAACCGGAAGTTGGGAAACAGTCCATTTCCAGCCTCCGGAGGGCCTGAACTGGGGAAGGCCATTTTTGCCCTCCCCAGGCTCCTAGAAAAGGCTCTGGAGCCTGGGGGAGCGAAAAATGGGCCTTCCTCATACATATTCTTCCAAGACCCTCCAGAGGCCAGAAACAGCGTGTTTCCTGACTTCTGTGGGCCCAGAAGGCCTGAAAATCAGCCGGCTGGCGCACACATGTACACCGGAGCTCAGCTTGAGTGCCCACCAATATAGCTCTGCATGCCACCTGCGGCCCACGTGCTATAGGTTCGCCATCACGGGTCTAGAGAAAAGAAGGACTAGGGGTAACATGATAGCAGTGTTTCAATATTTGAGGGGCTGCCACAAAGAGGGAGGGGTCACCTTATTCTCCAAAGCACCAGAAGCAGTGGTGGGATTCATTCTTTTTTTACTATCAGCTCTGTGGGTGTGCTTGGTAGGCATAGCTTGGTGGGCGTGGCAGGGGAAGGATACTGTAAAATCTCCATTCCTTCCCCATTCCAGGGAAGGTCTAGGTCTAGGTCTGTCTACATCTAGGTCTAGGTCTAGGTCTAGGTCTAGGTCTCTCTCTCTCTCTCTCTCTCTCTCTTCTCTCTCTCTCTCTCTCTCTCTCTCTCTCTCTCTCTCTCTCTCTCTCTCTCTCTCTCTCTCTCTCTGTCTTTGCATACTAAAACAACTAGACACAAGGACAGTTTTTTCCCCGAATGCCATCGCTCTGCTAAAGAAATAATTCCCTCAACACTGTCAAACTATTCACTAAGTCTGCATTACTATTACTATTAGTCTTCTCATCGTTCCTATCACCCATCTCCTCCCACTTATGACTGCAGGACTGTAACTTTGTTGCTTGTATTCTTATGATTTATATTGATTGTTTCCAAGTATGATTCGATTGCTTATTTGTACCCTATGACTATAATTAAGTGTTGTACCTTATGTTTCTTAATGAATGTATCTTTTCTTTTTATGTGCATTGAGAGCATATGCACCAAAGACAAATTCCTTGTGTGTCCAATGACACTTGGCCAATAAAGAATTCTATTCTATTCTATTCTATTCTATTCTATTCTATTCTATTCTATTCTATTCTATTCTATTCTATTCTATTCTATTCTATTCTATTCTATTCCATTCCATTCCATTCCATTCCATTCCATTCTATTCTATTCTAATCATATAGTGTATGTATGTAAACACACACACACACAAACTTACATACATACATAAACACATACAGTACATACCCAAGAGGAAGAAAATAGGATGAAAACTTGCTAATAGTTGTGGGTTGTTGTTTTTTGTATATTGGAAGATGGTACATTCACATACTACATTAAGTCCGTGTCGCCCTGGAAAAAATTCACCGCAATTTTCCTCTCCTTTAAAAAAGGACAGAAATTGAAGCAATTTCTTTTCAATCAAATTGAAGGGGAATAATTGGGGGGGAAAAAATAGCAGAAGGACCTCCCATCATCAGTGCTGTGCAACGATCGGATCTTTTCTGTTCTGCTCTTTTATGTAACACGACAGAAGTCACAATATGCAATCCGGGCTGTCTATAGCACCCTAAGAAAATGCTTCCCTTAGTGACAGCCCATTCATAATCTCATGACGTGATTAAATATCAACGGAAGTGCTTTTCTTAATTTTAACATAAACAATCCTCGACTTACGACCATTGCAGCGTCCCCATGATCAAAATTTGGGCACTTGGCAACTAACATGCTTTTATTATGGTGGCACTGAAAGGTCCTAACAGTGAGGACAATTAACCAGTGGAACGGCTTGCCTTCAGAAATTCTGGGTGCTCCGTCACTGGTTTTGGTTTTGAAGAAGGGGCTGAATAGTCACTTGTCTGAGATGGTATAGGTCTGTGATGGTGAACCTATGGAACTCATGCCACAGCTGGCACATGGAGCCCTTTCTGCGAGCTGTTGCCCGGCTCAGCTCCACCGCACATGCTTGCACGCCTCCCACTGGCCAGCTGTTTTTCGGGATGCACAGGGGGATGGGTTGCATATGGGAGATGTGCATGCATGTGTGGGGGTCAGGGGTTGCATTTGTATGTGCGGGGGCAGTGCAGAGGGTGGCGTGCCCCCTCCATGGCCCATTTTTGGTCCCAGGAGGCTTACTGGACCCAAAATGGGGCATGTGGGGTGTGGTGTGCCCCCTTCATGGCCTGTTTTTGGGCCCAGGAGATTGCAGGAAGGCTTACTAGGCCCAAAATGGGGGGCCGGGGGGGTTGTGCATGCATGCACGGCGGAGCATGAGTGGTCATGTGCACATGTCTTAGGAGCCTGGATAGTTCAGCGGACTAAAAGCAGTGTGATTAACGCCAGCTGTCTGCAATTACTGTAAGTTCGAATCTCCCCAGGCTCAAGGTTGACTCAGCCTTCCATCCTTTCTAAGGTAGGTAAAATGAGGACCCAGTTTGCGGGGGCAATAAGATGACTTTGTATAAATATACAAAAGTATGAAAGCTATTGCTTAACGCATTGTCAGCCGCCCTGAGTCTCCGGAGAAGGGCAGCATATAAATCAAATTTTAAAAAAATGTGCAGGGGGGTGCAGAGGGAGCATGGGGGGGGGGGGGGGGGCTCATGCAGTCTTCTGCAAGGGGAGAGGCATATTGTATTATGGGTGCCAGCATGCACGTGGGCTTTTGCGTGCATGCACTTTCGTCACACAATGAGAAAAAGGTTAGCCATCACTGGTATAATTTCTCCTGCCCTCAGGTGCTTTGGAGAAGAGCTTGACTCCCTCTTCTTTGGGACAGCCCCTCAGATATTGGAAGACTGCTATCATGTCTCCCCTAGTCCTTCTTTTCATTAGACTAGGCAGATTCACTTGGAGCTGGGATGGGTGGGCGGTGCGAACCAGGAGAATAGCACCTCTGCTCCTGTCCCCTAATCATCCTTGTTGCTCTTCTCTGCACTCTTTCTAGAGCCTCAAGATGAAAACAACGTGAAAAATCTAACAACAATAATGCTGGAAACAACCCAAACCTGATGAACAAACAATCTGGAAAAAAAAAATACGGTTTCAAAAATGATCGCCTCTAGCTCCTCATAGCCCACATTCTTTTCCTTGGGTTCCTCCCCTGAAGTGTGCAACCTACAGAGATACATTTACAATTACCTTGTGGCTGATTGTCATTCAGTTTTGCAGACAACCTTGGCGAAACGTCTCGTGTGATAATATCTTACTGTTCGGCCTCTTACTGGTGCCGCTGCTTTTCTATTCGATCCTTTCCTGGACAAGATTTATGTCTGGGCTTCAGGTTGTCAGGCCCAGCTTCAGATTGCAAATTCCTGCTTTCTTTTCTTCTCCTTCCATTAAAAACAAACGAGCAATTTACTTCCCAGTCAGACATATGGAAGAGATGTGGAGAGTTGAATATTTTTTGGCGGGGACACTGAGCCTTTCGTGTCTGTTCCAGTGGTGCTATTCATCTGGTTCTATCCGGTTCGGGAAAATTGGTAGCGGTGACAGTGGGACAACGGGACGTCATCATGTCCCGATGTTCTGTGCATGCTCAGAAGATCCTGTGCATCCATGGAGGTGGTATGTGCACCCCCTTTGGCGAACGGGTAGTGAAGGTAAGTGAATACCACCCCTGGTCTGTTCTTAGATATTTTCTGGGATTTCAAGGTCTTGATATCGAGATTTAAGTCAAGGAGTACCTCTAGCAAAATAGAATGAGTAAAAAGAATCCTTTAGCTGTATGAAGGCTTTGAGTTTTTCCTTTGTTCAGAGCAGGACACCCATATTATTTCTAAACCAACAGGACTTCTATAAGACAGAATATGAAACAAGAATTTCCTTAAAGGTGAAATGGCACATAGGAAAGAGAAATGGGGTGAACAGATACAGCCAAGGGATGACATGATAGCAGAGTTCCAATATCTGAGGGGTTGCCAGGGGTGAAATGCTCCCGGTTCGGACCGGCTTGGGCGAGTAGATAGTGATGGCAGCGGGCAGTTTGGAGAACCGATAGCAAAAATCCCTGCCCCCGCCCTGCATGCCCAGCTGAGCCGCGTGATCATCAGAGATTTTTTTTCCTTTTAAATGGCTCTGACGATCCAAGCTCTGATGATCCCAGCTGAGTTGCCTGCCGATCAGGCAACTCAGCTGGGATCGTCAGAGCCCTTTGAAAGCATGTTTTTAAAAGTAAAAAAAAATTGGCCATGCCCACCCAGTCACATTACCCCCCCACCAAGCCACACCCACAGAATTGGTAGTAACAAATTTTAGATTTCACCCCTGAGTCAAGCTATTCTCCAAAGCACCTGAAGGCAGGACAAGAAGCAATGGATGGAAACTGATCAAGGACAGAAGCGACCTCAAACTAAAATGGGGGCATTTTTGCCCTCCCCAGGCCCCAGGAGCACTCTGCAGGCCTCCCAAAGCCTCTGCATGCCCCATTTGTTTTGCGAAAAATGGACCATTTTTTGCAAAAACGGGACACATGGGGGCAGGGCTTCGGAAGGCCAAAAATGGCTGTATTCGGTGTATAAGACACACCAACATTTCCACCCTCTTTTATACTCCGAAAAGTACAGTAATAGGATTAACCCACTACCATCCAGCAACAGAGCTCACTACATTGCAAAATCTCCTGGGGACATTGCATCACCCTCCAGGCTTCAACCAAATTTAGCCCAGACGACCTATAGAGCCAGCTATGACCTCAACAACAGCCAATAGAATACATGTTCTTGCACAGGAACAGGAAGCTCAAGTTCAAAGCCCAAGAGAAGGTATATAAAAAACCCCCCGTCACTCTCAACTCCATGTGGTCAGCTGTATTTGTATTTGTATTTTGTATTTATTAGATTTTTATACCGCCCTTCTCCTGAAGGACTCAGGGCGGTGTACAGGCATGATAAAACAATGAACCATACAAAATTTAAAAACCAATTTAAAACAAATTAAATAAATTTGGCCCTGTCAATTAAAAACCTGTAATTTAAAATACCCCATCCAGATTCTTATTCAGCCAGGCCAGCTTATTGAAATAGCAGGGTCTTAAGGGCCCGGCAAAAGGTACGGAGGTCGGGAATCATACATATCCCAGGGGGTAGTTCATTCCAGAGGGCGGGTGCCCCCACAGAGAAGGCCCTCCCCCTGGGGGTCGCCAGTCTACATTGTTTTGCCGACGGCACCCTGAGGAGCCCCTCTCTATGGGAGCGTACTGGTCGGTGAGAGGCTACTGGCGGCAGAAGGCGGTCTCGTAGATATCCGGACCCTAAGCCATGGAGGGCTTTAAAGATGGTGAACAGCACCTTGAATCGCACCCGGAAGACCACTGGGAGCCAGTGCAGCTCACGCAGGAGAGGTGTCACATGGGTGCGTCGGGTCACACCCATGTGAGCTGCCCAGGATCACCCACGTGGTTCTGCTTCATCATTATACGATTTTTCCAATCAGCCTCCATTTTTTCCAGTGTCTTTCTCTGGGCTTGGAACTGAACCTGATGGATATTTCTTCCGACATTTGACATGCTACACATACACAAACACACACACACACACACACCCCTGCATGGATACAGACAGACACTGTCATAAGGAATGTGACAAATTGCAAGCTCCTTTGGTGGGAGGGGGGGGCAAGAATTAATATGGACGATATGAGATTTTTCAGAAGGAGCATTAAGTTAAATTAAAATATTTCAACGGTGACATATGAAGATGAAAGGGGGGAAAAATCCCCCCCCAAGGTCTTGTTTTATCCTAGCTACGGTAAGTTAAAAAAAAAAAAGAAGATGTTTTGCTTTGCTTTGAAGTCCCTGACAGCTTTTGTGGCTTTATTTTAATGAATAGAAATGTTTCCTTCTATCAATCAAGACCTGACAGGGTGCTATTTGTAACATCTTTGTTATTATTCCCAAGATCCTTTTAAAACTTAAATAGACTTCAATGCACGGTGTTATTGTATTCTAACCAGATATGGATTATTGTTGGGGGGGAGACGGGGACTAGAGAACAGAGAGACGGTGAGAGGGTCAATATTTGGAAACCTGGAAATTAATTTATCTACCTTGTAACTGCTGGGTGAAATTGATGTTGAGCGTCAATGAACCAGAAATGCCCTCTTTCGTATTTAGTTCAAGACTAACAAAAAAACAGATTCTCCTATCGAAACAAACTTAATCCTCCAGTGATTATCATAATGGAGCCTGCCATTTTTTAAAAAAATTACTATCCAAAATATCTCCTAAGAAAAACCAAATGCACAGGTATAGTATAGGTCCGTGATGGCGAACTTATGGCACAGGTGTCACAGGTGTCACAGGTGGCACGCAGAGCCATATCAGTGGGCACGTGAGCTCAGCTCCGACACACATGCGTGCGCCAGCCACCTGATTTTTGGGCCTTCTGGGCCCACCAGAAGTCAGCAAACACACTGTTTCTGGCCTCTGGAGGGCCTCTTGGAGGGGTGGGGAAGGCTGTTTTTGCCCTCCCCAGGCTCCTAGAAAGGCTCTGGAGCCTGGGGAGAGCAAAAAATGGGCCTACCGGGCCCACCATGCTATCACGTGCCAAAAGCGGGGGGGAACACGGTGTGTGTGTGTGAGGCGCATAGAATTATGGATGTGGGCACGCGTGCGTGTGACCCCACCATGCTCCCCCTACTTTTGACACGCAATGGCAAAAAGGTTAGCCATCACTGGTATAGGTGGTACCTCGCTCAATAGTAGTAACAGTGAAAGGGATCTTGGAGTCCTAGTGGGCAACCATTTAAATATGAGCCAGCCGTGTGCGGCAGCTGCCAAACACAGTTCTAAGTTCTAAGTTGCATAAACAGAGGGAGAGGGTTCTACTTACCTTTACTACCGGTTCGCATCATGTGTGTGCGCATAGGAGCACATCCCCCCCCGGGCCCCATTTTAGCCAGCAAAGTGTTGCAAGAGCCTGTCCAGGCTGAAAACTGGTCGTGAAAACACTCCCCTCCCCACTCCGGCTGGCTCGCAGAGAACTGCAATGCTGATCCGGCCAGGGGTAAGCCTCAAAAATTTTAGCAAGGGGTTCTCTGCCTGGTTGCTAGGTGGGTGTGGTCATGGTGGGCATGGCCTAATCAGCCTCCTGCACCATGGGTGGGGGGGCATTTTTGCCCTCCCCGGGCTCCGGAGGCTTTCCTTGAGCCTCGAGGAGAGCCAAAATGGCCTCCCCAGGCTCGGAGGCCCTTTGGAGTCTGGAAATGGGACCATTTCCAGCCTTCCTGAACTTCCGGTAGGCCCATTTTTCACCCTCCCTGAGCCTCTGCGTGCACCCTGCATTTACCTGCATCCAAAATGGGCCGAGTGGGGACTCCTGGGAGGGGTGGGGCGGGGTGTGGCGGGGCAGCCAGGAGTGGGATTTAGGGGTTGTCTGAACGGCACAGAATCTTAGCTAGAGGTTCTCCTGAACCTCTGCGAACCTGCAACAGCCCACTTCTGGATCTGGCCCTCAAAGAATCCAGTTTGACACCCCTGACCTAGGGCCAAAAAAGTCTTCCTACCTTCCTTATCCATTGCTTCTAAATTCATTTCCCGTTGGGCAGGTTCTCTTTCTTTGAAAGGATCAAAGATAACAGCACAATTTCTTCCATCTGATCTGCTGTGGAGCAGGTCTCTTGCAGCCTTCTAAGATATGAAAGGGTCTTTTACTCCATTCAAGGAAGGAGCTGGAAAATCATTACTCCTGAAGCAGTGATGGGGAACAAGCAGTTAATCTCTAACTCAATAGGAGTTAGCACTTTGACAAGGCTGCTAAAAAGGCAAATTGCTATTTTAGGTTGTACCAAGTAAAAATAGAATTTTGCAGTCCTAGGAAGCCATTCTTCTGTTCCGTTCTGCGTTGGCCTGACCCCATTTCAGGTGGGGATGGATGCTTGGGATGGATAGTCCTCGACTTATCATCATAATAGTGCCGGGAATTTTTTTTTAATAAAAGTTTTTTATTTTTATTTCTCATAAAACATAAATAAATGTATAATCTCTTTAACCATTCTTATCACCCATATTATCTTTTGGTTTCCATATTGGTTCGTCCTTCATCTTAAAACTTTAAAATATATTTTTGCATTCCTGTCAAACAGACAAGAAGCGATCAAGAGCCTTGGTGGGGCAGCAGACTAAGTACTGTTAAGTACTGTTAAGTAAAACCAGCTGCCTGCAATTACTGCAAGTTCGAATCTCACCAGGCTCAAAGTTGACTCAGCCTTCCATCCTTTCGAGGTAGGTAAAATGAGGACCCAGATTGTGGGGGCAATAAACTGACTTTGTATAAAAAAAAGAACACCGCTTGGAGGGGGGGGGCAAAAGCCCTACTAAGCAGGTAATATATATACAAGAGTATGAAGGCTATTGCTTAACGCATTATAAGCTGCCCTGAGTCTCTGGAGAAGGGTGGCATATAAATTGAAATAAATAAATAAATAAATAAATAAATAAATAAATAAATAAATAAATAAATAAATAAATAAATAAATAAAAAATAGGGAATGCCTTATCAAATCCTGTACCTGTTAATAGCAGTCTCCCCCAAGGCAGCGTTCTAGGACCAAGACTCTTCATACTACACATAAATGACCTTTGCAATCATATTATAAACAACTGTGTTCTCTTCACCGATGATGTAAAAATATTTAACATCACTGACAATGCTGCTATCTTGGCTTTGTGTCGGAATGGTCAAATAATTGGCAACTCCAAATCTCAACCAACAAATGCTCTGCCTTACACATTGGCAAAAAAACAAAAACAAAAACAAAAAAACCCAGAACACAAAATACATGCTGAGTGGACACGACCTTGGAGATGATCCTCACTCTGTCAAGGACCTTGGAATACTCATATCAAATGAGTCATCAGCTGCCTTTGAAGTCAGACATCAGTGAGACAGACGAATAGCTGAAGCCTGTTCCCAGTGTGTGCATGTGCAGAGTTGCCAGACGAAAGGAACAGCTAAAGAACAAGGGTCGACTAGGGAGTAAGGCCACAGGTGGACAGTGAATGGCCCCTCCCAGAGGGAATAAAAGAGGAACGAAAGGGGAGTGGAGTTTGCAGGAGACAATTAATTCATTCCTGCATTCTTTCCAAGTATTGCGGCGTCTGAAAGATATCGGCCTGGCCATTCTCCAAGCCTGATAAAGGTCGGTAATTTTGAACTATCTTGAAAGACTGTGGGAGAGGAAAGACTTTGCTGGAGAGAAATTCACTGTAAATTAAAAAAAAGGGGTTTATCGGGATGAGGACTCGGCTTTGTGCTGATGGAGAAGCCTAGGTCAGAACTATTGTATTGTATTGTATTGTATTGTATTGTATTGTATTGTATTGTATTGTATTGTATTGTATTGTATTGTATTGTATTGTATTGTATTGTATTGTAGTCCAGTCCAGTCCAGTCCAGTCCAGTCCAGATCAGTCCAGTTCAGTTCAGTTCAGTCCAGTCCAGTCCAGCCCAGTGATGAAATCCAATTTTTTTTACTACCGGTTCTGTGGGTGTGGTGTGGTGGGAGTGGCTTGGTGGGAGTGACAGGGGAAGGATACTGCAAAATCTCCATTCCCTCCCCACTACTGGGGGAAGGATATTGCAAAATCTCCATTCCCACCCCACTCTGGGGCCAGCCCGAGGTGGTATTTGCCAGTTCTCCGAACTGCTCAAAATTTCCGCTACCGGTTCTCCAGAACCTGTCAGAACCTGCTGAATAGCACCCCTGGTCCACCCCATTCCATTCCATTCCATTCCATTCCATTCCATTCCATTCCGGATTGTCAAGAACGGCATTTCATCACAAATGGTTAAAGAATTAGAAGCAGAAATGAATGTTGCTGGCCCATTGATGGCCATCTGCTGAAGGGAAGAGGCAAAATAAGAACAAACAGTTCATAATTAATTCAGAGGTAATTGCAGAAAAGAGGCCAAACAGGATTAGGAGAAGCAAGGAACAGTTCAAGAATGCAACCTCTCCAGGAATGCAGAGCAAGTTTCCCTGCCAGACAACAACGGATAAAAATGCCTGGAATCATTTTAGCATTGAGAAAGTGTGAGAGAGAGACAACCTTAATTATAACATTCGCATGTAACTTTCTCAGATTCATGAAGTTACTCTTAGAAGGCAACAGATTTCTTTTTAGTGGGTTGCTTGGCAGAGCTCATCATCATCATCATCTTTATTGTCATTGTATGTGTATGTGTATACATACAGATCTCTATTTTGTTGAGACAAAAACTATCTTGTTGAGACTGTTTGCATTTGCATGATTCTAGGCATAATTGTAACAATAAAAATGAACTCCCTTGGAAATGCATTGGCTGAATTATCTGTAACGGGCTCAAAGAACAGTTGCAGGAACTGGGGCCTGGCTAGTCTAGTGAAGAGAAGGACCAGGGGAAACCTGATAGCAGTCTTCCAATATTTGAGGGGCTGCCACAGAGAGGAAGTGGTCAAGCTATTTTCCAAAGCACCTGAAGGCCAGACAAGGAATAATGAATGGATCAAGGAGAGATTCAACCTGGAAATAAGGAGAATTTTTCTGACAGTGAGAACAATCAACCCATGAAACAGAAGTTGCTTTTGGAAGTTGTGGGAATCTCATCACTGGAGGCTTTCAAGAAGAGATTGGACTGCCATTTGTCAGAAATGGTGGAGGGTCTCCTGCTTGGGCAGAGGGTTGGACTAGATGACTTACAAGGTCCCTTCCAACTCTGTTAAACTGTCTATCCGTCTGTCAGAGAAGAGCATCAAAGATAATTTCAGGGCTGGAGGATAAAATATATCTAGAAGAGGTTTGCAGGAGCTCTGGTGGTTCAGCAGACTAAAGCAGTGTTATTAACTGTTATTAACATTCAGCTGCCTGCAATTACTGCAAGTTCAAATCCCACCAGGCTCAAGGTTGACTCAGCCTTCCATCCTTTCTAAGGTGGGTAAATTGAGGACCCAGTTTGTGGGGGCAATAAGCTGACTTTGTATAAATATACAAAAGTATGAAGGCTATTGCTTAACGCATTGTAAGCCGCCCTGAGTCTCCGGAGAAGGGCGGCATATAAATCAAATTAAAAAAAAACGGGTATGTCTAGTTAAGGGAAAAGAAGTATTAGGGGTGACATGATAGCAGTCTTCCATTATTTGAAGATGGGATCAACTTATTTTTCAAAGCATCTGAAGGCAGAACAAAAAAGCAACGGATAGAAACTAATCAAAGGGAGAAGCAACCAAGAACTAAGGAGAAACTTCCTACCAGTGAGAACAATTAACCAGTGGAACAACTTGCCACCAGAAGTTGTGAATGCTCCATCACTGGAAGTTTTTAAGAGATTGGACAACCATCTGTCTGAAATGGTATAGGGTGAACCTATGGCACGTGTGCTACAGGTGGCATTCAGACCCCTCTCTGCCAGCACGCCAGCTGTCACCCCAGCCCAGCTCCACAGTACATGTGTGTGTGCCTCCCACCAGCCAGCTGGTTTTCGGGTCTCTGCCACACACATGTAGAGGGTGCATTTTGGGGGCTCGCATGTGCCCTGTTTTGGGTCTGGAAGGCCTCCTGCATCAACCTGGAAGCCAAAATGGGGCATGGGGGTGCCATGGGGTGCATGCACAGGGGGCACTTGAATTGCATTTGGGGGGTTTGGGCATGCACATGTGCATTCACAGCCCCCCCCCCGTGCATGCGCCCTGCCCCCAGTGCCCCATTTTAGCATTTTTCTCCGTCCTTAATCTCAGATTTCTCAATGGTCTCTCATTGAGGCACAGACCAGGGTTGACTTCCACTTAAAATCAGCGAGAATCTTCTTCCACAGAAGGTTTCATCACAGAACACCAGCCAGCCTTATGCTGTCAGGCTGAGCTAGGCTAGGACATTTCTGTCCCACGCATTCATTTCCCCTTGTGGGAAATGAAAATATAGCCTATTGATCTATTGGATTTAATAAGGACTAATCAGCAGGCCCCTGAAAAGCAACAGGAACCAAAATTTAAGATAGAATGATTTCAAAATGCATCAGAACTATTTGTACTCTCGCTGAGCCGTTGCTAATTGTGAAATATGATTTTGCAAAGGACGTAGTTTTAGAAATCTATTTGGGCCTAGAAGGATGAAACCATGAGAAATGGGGAAGTGAAAGTAGCCGATGGAGAGAGGTTTGAGATGTACTCGGGTATATGTGGAAACTGACTGTCAGAAAGAAAGAACACGGAAGTAAGTTGTGAAATGTGTGCCGAAGAGCATAAAAAGTAAGTCTTGAGATGAGTTCGGGGCCACCGGCCTATAGCTGATCCTTGCTGGACAAAACTATGTCAGTGGGCCTCATTGCAATGGGTTATTGGTGTAAGTTGTGTTCAGTGGTGGGATGCAACCGGTATAACCACAGTGTTCTGGCCCCGTTCCCAGAAATAACCTCCCCTCAGACAATCAGAGTCTAATGATGATCTATCCCCCCCTTCAGAGACCCACAAAAACACAGCCAGTCGAGGGTTAAGAAGCACTTGGCACACTCCACAGTTCTTATCTCAAACTTGGCAGCGATATGCACACCATCTGCCAAGGGCTTTATTAGTTCACACAAAAAGAAAATCACCTACGTAGCTTTGCCAAAATCCGTTCTTTTAGCTCCCAAGACTACGAGATTGCGTTGTTGTTCGTCACAGAAATCATGAACCACCTTCCTGTCTTATATAGGCTCTGGGTGTGGTCCAGTGACTCATTGATCCTGTGACTCAAGTCCAGTGACTCAGGTCTATTCCCTCATGCGTCTCCGCAACTGCTGTAAGCGTTTATCTCGCCTTCTTTGGCGTGCGTCCAGGAATGACGTCTCTCCCTCACTCTCATCTGAGACACCTGTTTCCCCACTACTTGGCTCTCTTTCAGCTGGCACCTGAGACGGTGCCAGAGGGGGGGGGCTGGGAGATCTGGCTGGCTCCTCTTCCTCCTGCTCAGAGCTTCCTTCCTCCAATGGGATAGGCTCAGAGGACGGGGCCACAACAAATGAACTGGCAGCAACCAAGTAAGCTGATAACAAAGGTTGGCAGCAATCCGCAGCTGCTTGCCAACGTCTTTATTAATAGGTCAGTCACATACACACCACCAAAGCTGAGACGCAGGGTTGATTCAAAACCGGGATCCATGAATCTTTGTTTTGTTCGTCACAAAGATACGGCTGCAATCCCTCTCTTATATAGTCTGGGAGGCCGTGGTCCACCAGCTAATCACAACCATGCCTTTTCCTCTGCTGGGCTCTCCTGTCTCTCCGACGCTGGCGAGGATCCAACCAAAACTCACTCCCCTCATCAATGCCCTGTGGCTGCGGGGACGAGCTTGGCTCTGGGCCTATCTCCTGCCCTTCGGTGTCCTCCGGAGGCATTGCCAGAGAGGAGAGTCCTGGAGAAGGAGGCCTTGCCAACTCCTCTCCCTCACTCTCAGAGTCCTCCCCTGCTGATGACACAGGCTCAGGCAACGGAGCCACAACACACAGGTTCGGTGAGCGCGGGCTTTGTGCGCTTGCCCGCCTAACACACTTGTGCGCAGCGTTCAAAATACAGCAATTTGAAGCTCAGCTGCTTACTTTCTAAGGCAGCCCTGGTAAGCAGAACAGCGGAAGGGCAGAAATCAGCTGTGCTGCGCGAATAGGTTGAGCCAGAAAGAAGGAAATGAAAGACAGAATAGGTGTGAAGGAAAAAAGGTTTCTGGGTTCGAGTGGACCGTGGCCCAATATGCACACAAACACACTAGCATGGAAATTGACTGAGAAGTCTTGAAAAATTTAATAAAAAACACATAAAAACAAAACCTACAAGAAAAGCATCAACAGCCTGAGAGATTCTCCTCTCAGCAAAGTCCATTAGCTCTAATCTTCTTCCCAAATGTGGGAGGCTCTCTGTGTTCTTTGTCAGCCTTCTCAGGAGCAAGGCAGTGACTCAGCTCCTTGTAGTGACTTCAGCTCTGGAGGTCTGCGTGGGAGTCTCTGGAGGTCTCTCCGTTCTCAGAGTCTCTGTGGGACTGCAGTCCTGCTGCTACTTATACACTCATTCCTGACCATTGGAAAGTGAGGGAAACTCAGAGGCAGGAAGCTGTGCTCTGATTGGTTAATTCAAACAGTTCAACCGATCAATCAATTAATTGCAGCAAACATGCTGAGAGGTTTTTCCTCTGACAATAGGGCGGGGGCAGGTGGGCGGGGCCAGCTGATTGTTGGAGCTACCAGTTGACTTGAATCGGTCCGAACCGGCTGATTACCACCAAATTATTTTATTTATTTATTTCGTCAAGCATGTATTTCATGGCAGATACAAGTGTAAACATAATTATAAATACATGAAAAGGATATGAAAAAAAGAAAACATTAGAACAGGGACAGTAGGCTCGCTGGTGCGCTTATGCACGCCTCTTACAGACCTCTTAGGAATGGGGTAAAGTCTACAGTAGACAGTCTAAGGTTAAAGTTTTGGGGATTTGGGGAAGAAACCACAGAGTCAGGTAGTGCATTCCAGGCCTTGACCACTCTGTTACTGAAGTCGTATTTTCTGCAGTCTAGGTTTATACCATGAGTTTGTATTTATTACTGAAATAAACCACTGAATCTAAGAATTATTGCTTTGTGTTGCTCTCTTCTCTTTCTTCGATTGGATTTTTTTTCCACGACGCTCTACAAAGGATCTCTTGTGCAGAATTTTTCCCCTGTCTCTCTCTCTCTCTCCCTCTCATCCTGTGAGCATCCCTTTCTGCCTGAAATGGTGCAGCTCAAAGAATGGCCTGCTACTTCAGTGACTGCGAAGGGGTTGTAGGTCTCCCTGCTCCTCTAGGTGTTAAAGCTTTATTTAGCAATGCAAATAAAGCAAAAGCAAAATAACACAAAGATGCTTTTGATGGCCTCAAAAGAGAAGCCGCTGTGAAAGCCTCCTTTACGAACTGAGCAGACAAAAGGCAGAGGATGCCATGTTTATCACTCAAGTCACTAATGCCGCGATGATCAAAAGGAATACATTTTCCAGAGGAGCCTGGGCAAGAGGCATTATGGTCTGAAAGGGGCTGCTACGACAACGGATTGCTCTGGAATACTATTTTCATACATTAGAAGCTTCTGCCTGTCTCTTAATACAATATTCATCCGTTGCGTTAAAAAAATAAAATAAAAGGACCTCCTCGTGAATTGAATTTGCCAGATGAGGACAGAAAAGGGATTGAGTTCTTGCCTTCGAGAATGGCCATGCAGGGACAAACAAAACACAACCACTGTATAGGCGCTAATTTTTATCATAACAAAAAAGTCATTCACGGGAAAGAAAGAATAAAGGCTTTGGTTTTGAAAAAAAACACGTAATGTTTTCCAAAACAGAAGTCAGTCTATTGTACCATCATTGTGGCATTATTATCTTTTCTTCTTCTTCTTCTTCTTCTTCTTCTTCTTCTTCTTCTTCTTCTTCTTCTTCTTCTTCTTCTTCTTCTTCTTCTTCTTCTTCTTCTTCTTCTTCCTCTTCTTCCTCTTCTTCTTCTTCTTCTTCTTCTTCTTCTTCTCCTCCTCCTCCTCCTCCTCCTCCTCCTCCTCCTCCTCCTCCTCCTTCCTCCTTCCTCCTTCCTCCTCCTCCTCCTCTTCTTCTTCTCCTCTTAATCCTCCTCCTATCCTCCTCCTCCTAATAATTCTCTTCCTCCTCCTCCTCTCCTCCTCCTCTCCTCCTCCTCCTCCACCCCCTTCTACTTCTCCTAAATTTTGTTAGGCTGAGTCACACTTGGTCCTCCTTTTCCTCATCCTCCTCTTCCTTGTACTTCCTCCACCTCCCTATTCTCCTCCTCCTCCCCTCCCCGTCCCCTTCCCCATGCCCTTCCCCTTCCTCCTGCCCTCCTCCTCCTTCTTTGCATATACACAGAGAGATTCTGCAGCAGAGACAATTTCCTTGTGTGACTAATCACATTTGACCAAATAAAGTATTCAATTCAATTCTTACTCGGAAGCAACACCACTGAAAAAAAAAATCAAAGACAAAATCAAAATCTTCTTCAGAGACAATTTGGTGCAGTGATGAAGGTACCAGGCTAGAAACTGGGGGATTGTGAGTTCTAGTCTTGCCTTGGGCACAAGGCCAACTGTGCAACTTGGGCCAGCCACTCTCTCTCAGGCAAACCACTTCTGTAAAACTTCACAGTCACTAGACATCCACATTGATTTGAAGGGCATCAAAATACTCTTTCAAGTCTACCACAATTCCCAGAGACTTAACGCACACCAGGAAGTTGTTTCTTTGGCAACAATGGGAAAACGGTTTGGCACTAACTTCCAATGTATATATTTGATTTAATTAATTATACGTCACCAGGCTGGGCTGATTCTTAGCAAACACACTCTAGAAAAGTGCAGAGAAGAGCAACAAAGATGATTAGGGGATTGGAGGCTAAAACATATGAAGAACAGTTGTGGGAATTGGGTTTGTCTAGTCTAGTGAAAACAAGGACTAAGGGTGACATAATAGCAGCGCTCCAAGTCCTCCCAATTCTGTTATTTTTTTTTTTGTTCTGTTCTGCTGTTCTGTTGTTCTGTTGGTGATTTTATAGCTTGACTATTGGGGACTTGCTTTGAATGGCTGGATTTTATGATGCATAGCCTGAACTGTAAACAGCTTAGAGCTGTCTGAGAGTGGAGCAGCCTAACATCCCATACATACATACATACATAAGACAATAAAGTCACAAGTGAAAGCCCAGAAACAAGGGGGAGATAATTTCTACAAGACTTTCTCTTGTACCAACCTCTTGTTTCCCAAGCCGGTATCCTCCTGGCACATTGGATTAAAGGTCTCAAGGTGGCTCAGTTACTCTGCACACCTGTTTAGGAGACAAAAATGAATTATTCCATAAAGACCCATGAAGCCTCTGCTAATAACAGAATAGAAGAGTTGGAAGGGACCTGGAGGTCTTCTAATCCAACCTGGCTCAAGTGGGATACCTTATATCAGGGGTGTCAAACTCAAGGTCCGTGGGCCGGATTCAGCCCAAAGGGTGCTTAGATGTAGCCTGGGGGGCCCGCCCTGGAAACAGTGAAGGACCGGCCTGTGGTGTCTCTGCCAGCGAAAACAGAGCTCGGTGTGTGTGTGTGTGTGTGTGTGTGTTCCCTTTTCACTGACAGAGGTTTACAGGAGGCTGCCACGACCGAAAACAAAACCCGGGCGTGCCTCCCCGAGCTCCGTTTTCGCTGGTAAAGAGCTGCAGCAGGCCATTACAGCCGAAAACAGAGCCTCGACGAGTGACATCGAGCTGGTCATGCCAACTTTGGGCACGCCCATCACGGGTACGCTCGTCCAAGCCATGCCCCCCGCCCCTCCAGGTCAAACACAACCTTGATGCAGCCCTCAGTGAAATTGAATTTGACACCCTCCCTTATTCCATTTCAGACAAGTGGGTGTCCAATCTCTTCTTAACAATCTCCAGCGTTGGAGCATGCGCAATGTCTGGTGGCAAGTCGTTCCACGGATTAATTGTTCTCACTGTCAAGAAATCCATGTAGGTTTGTAAGTTCTGACCATGCACTGTTCCAGGCCATGAGTACACAGATACAAATGGGAGTTAGGTGTGTTTATTGTTAGTAGTCCCCGTTGTCCTCCAGCCCCTCCTCCATCTACATGTAAAAATCCTTACAGCTAGGTAAAGTAAAGGTTCCCCCTCATGTGTGTGCTAGTCGTTTCTGGCTCTAGGGGTGGTGCTCATCTCCGTTTCTAAGCCGAAGAGCCAGAGTGGTCACGTGGCTGCCGTTGCTAAACGCTGAAGGCGCACAGAGCATTGTTATCTTCTCACCAAAGTTTTTTTCCACTTGCATTTTTTACATGCTTTCAAACTGCTAGGTTGGCAGAAGCTGGGACAAGTAATGGGAGCTCACTCCATTATGCGGCGTTAGGGATTCGAACCACTGAACTGCTGACCTTCTGATTGACAAGCTCAGGGTCTTAGTCACTGAGCACCGCATCCCTTACAGCTAAAGGTAAAGGTTCCCCTTGCACATATGTGCTAGTCATTCCTGACTCTAGAAGGCAATGCTCATCTCCGTTTCAAAGCTGAAGAGCCAGCGCTGTCCGAAGACGTCTCTGTGGTCATGTGGCCAACATGATTAAACGCCAAAGGTGCACGGAATGCTGTTACCTTCCCACCAAAGGTGATCCCTATTTTTCTACTTGCATTTTTTACATGCTTTCAGACTGCTAGGTTGGCAGAAGCTGGGACAAGTAACGGGAGCTCACTCCGTTATGTGGCACGAGGGATTTGAACCGCTGAACTGCCGACCTTCCGATCGACAAGCTCAGAGTCTTAGCCACTGAGCCATCGCTTCCCCATACAGCTAGCCCTGTTCAAATGCGGATGGACAAAAGTTCCCCTAAGATCTCAGATCAAGGGTAACAAAGTTCAACCAGGTTGATTTTAAAGGAAGGAACACTACTCTGCTTAAACCAACATGCATTAAACCAACATGCATTCTAACCTACCATTGTCAGTGAGTGGTACCGATTGGCCTATTGGAGTCATTTTTATAGTATTTTGCACTGGAAATCAGCCAAATGCTGGAGGGCTTCAAATAGCCAAAGAGAAGCAAAACAACATTGCATTTTTCAGTGCAATGAAGTGTAGAACATTAGCACCCACCCTTCTCCTAGAAGAATGAAATATTCTAGGAAATATTAAAAAGGCAGAATGTTATATTTCCTTGGATGAGAAATTGAGAAGCATGCTCTTGGAGACAGAAACTCAGCCCCAGCTCCCTGCCCCCCAGCAGATATTTTGGTCCCAGCCTATCTAAAAAACAAAAGACCTCAGCTCCAGGATGATGGGATTATCCTTCAGGACAAAGCCATTCAGCCACGGTAGGAATTGCCCTTTATTGCATCACCTAGCAAGATTCAACCAAGCCTGGAAGGTTAGCTGTGACCACCGCATAGCTTCCTGGGCAATAGAATAAATGCCCTTGTCACAGGAACAGGAAGCTCAAGTTCAAAGCCCAAGAGAGGGTATAAACAACACTCACTCTCCACTCCATGTGGTCAGCTACCCAGGATTTCAAACCTATGTGGTCCTATCCACCATTAAACCATCTTTCCAATCAGCTCCCATGTTTCCAGTGTCTTCCTCCCTTGGAACTGAACCCCAGATGGACATTTTTTTCCAACGGAAGTAAAATTTGTTGGAATCTATAACGGACAAAAAGAAACAATAAGCAGAAACAAAATAAATAAATGACAATTTTAAATAATTTTTAAAATTAAATTATTATTCATTTATTTAAACAGGGGGATAGAATCAAGATCACGTGAAGTGTAAATGCCACTTCATAATGCCTTGGTAAGGCCAGACTTGGAATACTGCATCCAGTTTTGGTCGCCATGATGTAAAAAAGAGGTGGAGACTCTGGGAAGAGTGTAGAGAGAAGCAATAGAAATGATTAGGGGACTGCAGAATAAAACATAAAGAACGGTTGCTGGCAATGGGTATGTCTCATTTAATGAAAAGAAGGACTAGGGGAGACATGATAGCAGTCTTCCGATATCTCAGGGGCTGCCCCAAAAAAGAGGGAGTCAAGTTATTCTCCAAAGCACCTGAAGGTAGGATAAGAAACAACGGGTGGAAATTTATCAAGGAGAGAAGCAACTTAGAACTAAGGAGCAATTTCCTGATAGTAAGAACAATTAATCAGTGGAACGACTTTTTTTTTTTTTTAAAAATTGATTTCTATGGCGCCCCTCTCTGGAGACTCAGGGCGGCTTACAATGCGTTAAGCAATAGCCTTCATACTTTTGTATATATTTATACAAAGTCAGCTTATTGCCCCCAGAAACTGGGTCCTCAATTTTACCTACCTTAGAAAGGATGGAAGGCTAGGTCAACCTTGAGCCTGGGGAGATTGGAACTGGTGTAATTGCAGACAGCTGGATGTTAATTACAGTGCTTTAGTCTGCAGAGCTAAACCAGGCTCCTTTGTGGCTGCTCCAACCCTGGAGGTTTTTAAGAAGATGTTGGGTAACCATTTGTCTGACGCGGTGTAGGGTTTCCTGCTTAAGCAGGGGGTTGGACTAGAAGACCTCCAAGGTCCCTTTAAACTCTGTTATAACTATTCTCAATGTAAGCAAAAAACAAATACAGAATTAGAGAAAACAGAAGGAGGGAAGGAGAGGAAGAATAAAACACATTCAACTATCTACAGAGGAATTCAGCTCTTCAGAAAACCAAGTAGATCTTCGCCACAAAATCTCTTACTGACCTCATTTTCCACAACGTTGATAAAAAGACAATTCACATGTTAAAAAGGGTAGAAATGCTATGGCTGCAGCCCTTATCATTCAGCCCAAAATGATGTTGCATTCTTGCTTATCAAAGAATACAGTTAGATGAAGTTTATGTTCCCATTACGACGAAACGATACATTTTTTGAGCGTCAGTTTTGGGGGTCAGGGAAGAAACTAGCCATTTTTTAAAATCCCCACAGCCAATTCCTCCAAATAGTCCTCTTTGAATAGCCTGCAATACGATCATTTGTTTTGAGCGCTTTTAAAAGAAAACACAGCAAAAGAAACCCATTCGCATTTACTTTAGATTTTTCAGATAGTGAAAGAAACGGAGGCTAACACAACAGCTCTTTTTCTATTCCATAAATAAGGCATTGCTTTTAGTTCTAGGCATGGGATGAAGTGTCAACAACATAATGGAATGGAATGGAATTGAAGGGAGTGGAGTGGAGTGGGGTGGGGTGGGGTGGGATGGGATGGGATGGGATGGGATGGGATGGGATGGGATAGAATAGAATAGAATAGAATAGAATAGAATAGAATAGAGTAGAATAGAATAGAATAGAATAGAATAGAATAGAAGAATGGAATGGAATGGAGAATAGAAGAATGGAATAGATTAGATTAGATTAGATTAGATTAGATTAGATTAGATTAGATTAGATTAGATTAGATTAGATTAGATTAGATTAGATTAGATTGGGGTGGGGTGGGGTGGAATGGAATGGAATCAGGGGTGGGTTCTAAAATTTTCCACTACCAGTTCTGTGGGCGTGTCTTATTTTGTGGGCATGGCTTGATGGTCATGTGACAATTATTTAGGATTTAGCAGAGGTACTGGTCTACCAGGCTTTTAACTGCTTGCGGAGCTGTACCCATCTACCCATTTATTTTTGCAGGCACTGATCTATTCACGTATTTTTGCAGGCACCGGTCTACTCATTTGTTTTCTTTTAACACTGATCAGCTGTAGAGCGGCCCTTTGAAGCCCGGAGGCAAGAGTTTAAATAGTTTTTTTCCCTCTAGCCATCAGCTGGGACTCAGGAGGCAGCAATAGATTGAGGGTGGGGCCAAATAAAAGGTAAGAATAATGCAGGGGGTGGGGGGACACCAGGGGTGGGGAGGCACAGGGGGGGCAGTACTGGTTCGGTGATGTCATATCGTCACCGCTACCGGCTCGGGAGAACCAGGCCGAACCGGGAGGAACCCACCATGGAATGGAATGGAATGGAATGGAATGGAATAGAATAGAATAGAATAGAATAGAATAGAATAGAATAGAATAGAATAGAATAGAATAGATTCTTTGGCCAAGTGTGATTAGATACACAAGGAAATTGTCTCTGGTGCAGAAGCTCTCAGTATATATGGAAACCAATATGTAATAACAGTCATCATAATGATACCAATAAGAGGGGATAGTAGAGAAGATGAGAAGGAGAATAATTGTACAGCCTTACAACATGGATAAATATCCTTAGGCCTAAAGTGCTATAGTGCTGTGGGAATTAGGTGTTCAGCAGAGTGATGGCATGAGGGGAAAAAACTGTCCTTGTGTCTGGTTGTTCTGGTGTGCAATGCTCTATAGCGTCGTTTTGAGGAAAGAAGTTGGAACAGTTTATGTCCAGGATGTGAAGGGTCTGTAGATATTTTCTCAGCCCTCTTCCTGACCCGTACAATTTGATTGTTGTAGTCTGGAAACTCTATCAGTTTAGCATGATGCATTTTTATGAACTGGAAAAAGTATGACATCAAATAGCCAGATAATTAATTTGAGCATAGGGATTCCTTGACTTATAACTGAGGACTCCCTGAGTAACTGAGAACCGAGAACGGTCACCAATTTAGTGACCGTTCGAAGTAACAATGTCCCTGAAAATGGTGACTTATGACCGTTTTTCACACTTATGACCATGGCAGCAGCATCATGGTCACATAATGAAAAGTTGACGCTTGGCAACTGGTTCATATTTATGAACCTTGCAGTGTCCAGAGGTCATGGGATCCCCTTTTCGTGACCTTCTGAGGAGCAAAATCAATGGGAAAGTCAGATTCACTTAACAACCGTTTTACTAACATAACAACTGCGGTGGATTTGTTTGTCAACTGTGGCAAGAAACGCAGTGGTGGGATTCAACCGGTTCGCACCACATCGGGAGAACCGGTAGTTAATTTTCTGAGCAGTTTGGCAAACGGGTTGTTGAAAGAAATCATTAGGGTAGAGAACCAGTTGTTAAATTACTTGAATCCCACCACTGAAGACTGAACCCCACTGTCAGGGGGTATGACAGGCAGCACTCAGCCTCCTGCACCCCCGGGGAGCAAAAACAGCCCACAGAGGGGGATGCACCACCCCCTGTGCCCTGTTTTGGGCCTAGCAGGCCTCTCCGAAGCCTCCTGGGAGTGAAAACAGGCTGCGGGCTGCACTCCCGACACCCCGTTTTGGGACTAGGAAGCCTCCCTGCACTTACCGGGGAGCCAAAATGGGGTGCTTGGGGACTCCTGGAAAGGGTGGGGTGGGGCAGAGCCAGCCAGCAATTTAACTACCGGTTCGCCCGAATGGGCCCGAACCGACTGAATCCCATCACTCGTGTTCCATCACTGGAGGTTTTTAAAATATTGGACAACAACTTATCTGAAATGGTATCGTATCTCCTGTTGGCGCAGGGGATTGGACTAGAAGACCTTCCAAGGTCCCTTCCATTACTCTATTATTTAAAAGAGGGCATAGGCAAGAGAGTTTGTAACCCAGTCATGTCTTCTCCTCCCCCACCCCCAATAAATCATCCCACCCTCTATTTTTACTCTGGGAGACACGTCTGATGACTTTGTGCATCCATCTATGCCCAAAGATATATTTCTAGCAATGGCGCTGGCTTTTTCTCTGGGCTGATGGTTTAAGAAAGATAGAGAAAAATAATGCTTGGAGTTAATCATCGTGGAAAGAGTGATGCGTTTGTTTCTGGTTTCATCTCAGCGCTAAGGTGTACTTTTGGGTGGGGGGGGTAGGAATGTGGAAGAAAAGAATTCACATTTAGAAGGAAAAAACATAGTTTTTGGGTGTCCTCCTTGCAAGGTCTTTTCCCTGATAAATAAGATAGCACCCATTCAAGGTGAGAAAATCAGCTAGACTGAGATGCCTTCTGAGCAGTTCAGAAGGATGAGTTTCCAGAAGGAACGACTTATAGGGTCAAATTCTCTCCATTATCAATTACCCATCCCCCTCCCTTACAGTTACTGATTAACTGTAGATTAACAGAGTTGGAAGGGACCTTCTGGTACTCTAGTCCAACCCCCCGCCCAAGCAGGAGACCCTACACCATTTCTGACAAATGGCAGTCCAATCTCTTCTTGAAAGTCTCAAGTGATGAAGCTCCCACAACTTCCAAAGGCAACTTCTGTTCCATTGGTTGATTGTTCTCACAATCAGAAAAGCTATCCTTATTTCCAAGTGGAATCTCTCCTTGTTCGGTTTCCTTCCGTTATTCCTTGTCTGGCCTTCAGGTCCTTTGGAAAATAGCTTGACCCTTTCCTCTCTGTGGCAGCCCCTCAAATATTGGAAGTCTGCTGTCCTGTCTCCCCTGGTCCTTCTCTTCACTAGACTAGCCAGGCCCAGTTCCTGCAACCGTTCATTGTATGTTTTAGCCTCCAGTCCCCTCGTCATCCTGGTTGCTCTTCTCTGCACTCTTTCTAGAGTCTCAATATCTTTTTTATAGTGTGGTGACCAAAACTGGATGCAGTATTCTAGGTGTGATATTACTAAGGCTTTATAGAAGGGTATTAGTACATCACTTGATCTTGATTGTATCCATCTGTTAATGCAATTTAGGATTGCATTGGCTTTTTTGGCTGCCGTCACACACTGCTGGCTCATATTTAGCTGATTGTCCACTAAGACTCCAAGATCCCTCTCGTAGTTACTGCTATTAAGGTTGGTTTCACCCAGTCTATATGTGTACTTTTGGTTTTTCTTGCCTAAGAATGAATGAAACCTTTCAATTTAGGAAGGAAATGAGATAACAAGCCACAGAGAAAGTGCCTTGCTAAAAGTTAGTAAATGATACTTACATCATACAGTTGGCCTCAACTTATAACATTTTGTTTAATGACCATTCCTAGGTACAAAGGCACAGAAACAAATGACCGTTTTTCACACCTATGACCGTCGCAGAAATCCCATGATCAAAATTCAGATGCTTGGCAACTGACTCATATTTATGACGGTTGCCGTGTCCTAGGGACATGTGATCCCACTTTGTGACAAGCAAAGTCAATGGGGAAGCCAGATTCATTTAACAACCATGTTACTAGCTTAACAATGAGCAGTGATTCACTTAACAACCATAGCCAGAAATGTCACAAAATGGGACAAAGCTCACTTATCAACTCTCTAAATTAGCAACAGAATATTTGGGTTCCAGTGGGGTCGTAAGTCAAGGAATACTTATATGTTGTTTACAGAGATAACGAGATTGAATCTCCAGGATTCACGTTGACTCAGCCTTCCATCCTTTCGAAGTCGGTGAAATGAGGACCAAGATTGTTGGGGGCAATATGCTAACTCTGTAAATCGCTTAGAGAGGATTGTAAAGGACTATGAAGCAGTATATAAGACTCAGTGCTATTGCGAAGGAAGGAAGGAAGGAAGGAAGGAAGGAAGGAAGGAAGGAAGGAAGGAAGGAAGGAAAGAAGGAAGGAGCTGTGGTGGCGTAGTGATTAGAATGCAGCATTCCAAGCTAACTCTGCCCACAGTCTGGAGTTCGATCCTGACCACCTCAAGTTTGACTCAGCCTTCCATCCTTCCAAGGTTGGTAAAATGAGATTGTTGGGGGCAATATGCTGACTCCGTAAATCGCTTAGAGAGGATTGTAAAGGACTATGAAGCAGTATATAAGACTTAGTGCTATTGCGAAGGAAGGAAGGAAGGAAGGAAGGAAGGAAGGAAGGAAGGAAGGAAGGAAGGAAGGAAGGAAGGAAGGAAGGAGCTGTGGTGGCACAGTGATTAAAATGCAGCATTCCAAGCTAACTCTGCCCACAGTCTGGAGTTCGATCCTGACCGCCTCAAGGTTGACTCAGCCTTCCATCCTTCCAAGGTCGGTAAAATGAGATTGTTGGGGGCAATATGCTGACTCCGTAAACCGCTTGGAGAGAATTGTAAAGGACTATGAAGCAGTATATAAGACTCAGTGCTATTGCGAAGGAAGGAAGGAAGGAAGGAAGGAAGGAAGGAAGGAAGGAAGGAAGGAAGGAAGGAAGGAGGGAAAAAAAGAAGGAAAGAAGGAAGGAGCTGTGGTGGCGTAGTGATTAGAATGCAGCATTCCAAGCTAACTCTGCCCACAGTCTGGAGTTCGATCCTGACCACCTCAAGTTTGACTCAGCCTTCCATCCTTCCAAGGTTGGTAAAATGAGATTGTTGGGGGCAATATGCTGACTCCGTAAATCGCTTAGAGAGGATTGTAAAGGACTATGAAGCAGTATATAAGACTTAGTGCTATTGCGAAGGAAGGAAGGAAGGAAGGAAGGAAGGAAGGAAGGAAGGAAGGAAGGAAGGAAGGAAGGAAGGAAGGAGCTGTGGTGGCACAGTGATTAAAATGCAGCATTCCAAGCTAACTCTGCCCACAGTCTGGAGTTCGATCCTGACCGCCTCAAGGTTGACTCAGCCTTCCATCCTTCCAAGGTCGGTAAAATGAGATTGTTGGGGGCAATATGCTGACTCCGTAAACCGCTTGGAGAGAATTGTAAAGGACTATGAAGCAGTATATAAGACTCAGTGCTATTGCGAAGGAAGGAAGGAAGGAAGGAAGGAAGGAAGGAAGGAAGGAAGGAAGGAAGGAAGGAAGGAAGGAGGGAAAAAAAGAAGGAAAGAAGGAAGGAGCTGTGGTGGCGTAGTGATTAGAATGCAGCATTCCAAGCTAACTCTGCCCACAGTCTGGAGTTCGATCCTGACCACCTCAAGGTTGACTCAGCCTTCCATCCTTCCAAGGTCGGTAAAATGAGATTGTTGGGGGCAATATGCTGACTCCATAAAGCGCTTAGAATGGGTTGTAAAAGGACTAGGAAGCGGTATATAAATCTAAGTGCAATTGCTATTGCCAAAATTAAATTAAATTAAATTAAATTAAATTAAATTAAATTAAATCGCGTAATTCCTACGCGATGTGTCTTTTTTTTTTCCTCCAGAACTTGTGTCTTACCTTCCTGTTTCTCCTGCTACTTCTCAGAACCGGACATCGTGCTCTCCTTAAAGGACTACAAAGGGGGTCTATTTTGATTTTTATCTTGTTAGGAAGAGAGGCAAACAAATCTCCTCGCCTTAGTTTGCCTTTGCGATTCTCCTTGAAGTGCCTTTTTGAAATGGGAAGACTGTTGCGTTTGCTAAACCCCTGAGAAGACAAGAATCTCCTGTAGGTTTTCAATGATCTATAAGGGCAAAAGCAGTTATTACTCAACTGGCAGTGACACATAAAAGCTAAACAACACATCCTGAGGTGAAAAACTGGATGAAAAAATAAAAATAAAAATAAACCCAAACAGAGACATTCCTATAATTGGCAGTTCACAGTCCTGTTCCTATTTTACCTCAAATTAAGCTGTCAGTGGATTGACGAGGACACCTATATAGGTGTTACAGCGTTATTAGCTTCCTCTGAAAATCACCCTACTGTAACCTGTTTGCCAGATGTTCCTGGTCACCATTTCTACCCCATCATTTCCAACCAGCATGGCCACCGAAAGGGTCATCGATCCATTCGTCAACCCTGCAAATCCACACTTTTTAACCAAAAAGCTAAAGTTGATGCGGAGGTATTTTTGGTTGACATTTACAAGCGTTTATATGTACCGTATTTTTTGGAGTATAAGACGCACCGGAGTATAAGACGCACCTACCTTTTTGGGTGAGGAAAAGAAGAAAAAGAAATCTCCCCCTGCCTCTGAGCAATTTTGCCTGGTTGCAGCAAACAGCAAACAGCCTGCTTTACTTTCATTTTCGTTTTCAGCATAGCTTGATTAGCACAAGGAAAAAAAAAAAAACCCTGCTCCAGCAATTTACCTCTTTGCAGCAAGCAGCAGAGCCCTGCGCAAAACAGCTGAGAGCAAATCAGCTGAGAGTCGGGAGGCCGATCCAATCAACTTGTGCTAATTAGGTTGTGCTGAAGCTGAAAGGAGCTGTTTTTTCTTGCTGTTTGCTTGCAAGGAGGTAACTGCTGCGAGGCAGAGGCCAAAGGGTTGGGGGCCAGTGGGTGGGCGGGGCTACATTCAGTATATAAGACGCACCTAAATTTTCACCCTCTTTTAGGGGGGAAAAGGTGCATCTTATACTCCAAAAAATATGGTATATGGAATTATTTCTGTGTGCCAGCACATAGGAAGATGGATTGGCATTGACAGATGCAGATAAATCTATATCCATTTTTTTTCAGTATCGTGTGTACTTGGTCTAAAATTTCCACCATTATACCTGAAAAAGGCCATTTTTAAAATAATAATAATAATAAATGTATACGCATAGTCAATTTTGGGCCGCAAAGTCTATTGTAACATTCAGAAAAGAGCAAAATCTGAAGCAGGATGATGTTATGATCTTCATGACTAGTCTTAAAAATGAAAACTAGGCTGATTCTCTTAAAAATGATTAAAAAAAATCTACATCTCTTTTACAGAATTATACCAATGCACCTCCCTACAGTCCAATATCCATAGTCACTCCAGGTTTCTATCTACCTGCCTGCCTGCCCCTCTGTCTGTCTGTCCCTCATCCATCCATCCATCCATCCATCCATCCATCCATCCATCCATCCATCCATCCATCATCTGTCTGTTTGTCTGTCCCTCCATATCTATCTATCTATCTATCTATCTATCTATCTATCTATCTATCTATCTATCTATCTATCCATCCATCCATCCATCCTCCATCATTCATCATCCGTCTGTCTGTCCCTCCATATCTATCTATCTATCTATCTATCTATCTATCTATCTATCTATCTATCAAGATTTTAACATTAAAATACATATTAACATAAAGGGAAAAGAGAAAGAGAATAACAAAACAAATTAAAAGTGTCAAAAATTACATCAGCAAATTTAATAAAAGTGACTTCTGACTTTCTTTTAGTACAGAGATATTAATAATACCAAATTGTTCTTGGTGGCTTCTTGATTAGGCTGTTGTCTTCTGTTCTTTTCCAAGATCAGAGAGCATTAAGGACCCCATAGTTTCACCTTGACCTGCAAATATTTCTAAAATTCTCTGATATCATTCAATCACTTCTTTACTCCAGCGGAGAGACATTTCTACACCACAATCCCACAATACCTAAACTTCAAACTTATATATAAATTAATGAAACATTTCTGGATCCTGCATACTTCTTCAGATACTTCATGAGTATCTCCAATAAGAAAATCATATCTAGAGTGGCAAATACAACTTTTCATCCATCCATCCATCCATCCATCCAGCCATCCATCCAGCCAGCCAGCCAGCCATCAATCCATCCATCCATCCCAGGCAATCTAAAAAAAAAAAAAAAGATAGTCCATGACATGTCAATCCTTATTACTTACTTCTCATCTAAACCTGCTTGGACCTTACTCATCTGGACATGTGACCATGTGACAACCTGATCTGATTGGACTATTCGAAAGTAACCCTCCAGGCCAAATCTGGCAAGTGTTCCAGAAGTGTCCATCAGTTTATACATATGTATTCATCTATGGGCGTCACAGCTGTCACATTGGGTGTTTTATGATTTTGTTTACCTCGGTTCTTTGATGTATTTATGGTTTTGCTGGTTCTAGAAACTTTAGCTAGGACTAAGAAAGATCCGATCAAATGGGGTGCTTTGCCATGCAAAATGGATCTCTATGGCTCAATTTGATTCTAATAGTAATTATTGAAGAAGTTACTTCTGCCTATTTAGGTACGATAGAGCATTTAATGTTCAAAATTTCCGTTCTCTCTGGCTGGGGTCTCCCTCTCTCCCTCTCTCCCTCCTTCTCTTTCTCTCCCTCTTTCTCTCCCTCTCTCTGTCTCTCTCTCTGTGTCTCTCTCTCCCTCTCCCTCCCCATCTCTTTCACTCTCTCCATCTCTCTCTCTCCCTCTCTGTCTCTCTCTCCGTCTCACTCTCCCTCCCTTTCCCTCTCTCTCTCTCTTTCCATCTCTCTCTCCCTCTCCCTCTCTGTCTCTCTCTCCATCTTTCACTCTCTCTCTCCCTCCCACTTTCTCCCTCTCTCTGTTTCTCTCTCCGTCCCTCTCTCTCCCACTTCCTCCCTTTCCCTCTCCCTCTCCCTCTCTGTCTCACTCTCCGTCTCTCTCTCTCTCTCTCTCTGTCCCTCCCCCCTCCCTCTCCCTCTCTCCCCCTACTCACCTTGGGGGAAAATCCCAGCAACTCTACAATTGATTTGATTTTAATCTACCAGCCACCTTAAAGCAGTTTTAAACTAATCCCCATTTTCTTGGCATTCGAACTCAATAAACATGAATTAAATTATTTACACAAGGGATTTATGGTTTGGCAAATCATAGCGCAGGCAGAACAAGCAGCATTTTTAACAGTTTATAGGCAGCACTTGGATCTTAACCTGAGTGAGGAAGAAGATCTGCTGGAACGAAGCTGGAAGCATGTAGAGATGTTATCAGTGGTTTCTTGATGGAATCTTCTAATGAGAAACAGGGTAATCAGTCCATCAAGCCACTGTAATTAAAACTCTTCTGGGGATTGAACCAGGAGCCTCTGGGTTTTCTGTGCTGGTGATAACTGTTGGTCGGGGTGAAGCGGGAGGGAAAAATCAACCCAGACTTAAAAGAAAGAGAACTTCTAAACTCACAAGATAATAATTCTTTGGCCCAACGCGCTTGGAAGGAACCAAAGCATCTTTGCAACCATTGTAAAGCACTGTATACTGTGCTTTTACGGATGCTTTTAGGAACAACTTATATACATATGTATGTATGTATGTATTTATTTATTAGTTCGATTTATATGCTGCCCTTCTCCGGAGACTCAGGGCGGCTTACAATGCGTTAAGCAATAGCCTTCATACTTTTGTATATACCTGCTTAGTAGGGCTTTCAGGCCCCCCTAAGCGGTGTTCTTTTTTATACAAAGTCAACTTATTGCCCCCGCAATCCGGGTCCTCGTTTTACCTACCTCGGAAGGATGGAAGGCTGAGTCAACCTTGAGCCTGGTGAGATTTGAACTTGCGGTAATTGCAGGCAGCTGGCAGCTAAGTGCTACTTTAACAGCATTTAGTCCCACTGCGCCAGGGAGGTATTTCAGCTGTGTATCTGTGGTAGCTAAACCAAGAAATGGGGAGATAAATGTTCATGTCCTGCCTAGTAATAGCGAACCGGTTCAGATTTCACCACTGAAATAAGGCAGTGGTATTTTTCTAGCTCAGACATGGTTCAGCAGCTGGTGTCTCTCGCTCAGGTCCTCAGAATGGTTGGCTATCTTCTTTGCAAACCAATTAGCTGGGAAAGAAGGGTTGACTATGTCATGGGTCAGCTTCAAGAGATTTAATGTCGGCTTACTGACAGAGGAGAATACTTGCAGCTGTGGGTTGAAATGAAGGTTCCTTGGTGCTCTCTGAGCTTCGCAGGATTATTGCAGGACTCCTAGGAAACTAGAAGACTGTGAGTTCTAGTCCCGCATTAGGCATGAAAGCCAGCTGGGTGACTTTGTGCCAATCACTGGGAGATTGTGAGTTCTAGGCCCTGCATTAGGCATGAAAGCCAGCTGGGTGACTTTGGGCCAATCACCAGGAGACTGTGAGTTCTAGTCCCACTTTAGGTATGAAAGCCAGCTGGGTGACTTTGAGCCAATCACCCTCTCTAAGCTCACCTCACCTCGCAGGGTTGTTGTAGGGAAAATAGGAGAGGGACAGTATGTTTGCCACTTTAAGCTGTTTTTGAAATAATAAAAGCAGGATATAAATAAAGTAACAACACCGTTCTTAACCACAATGCAATAGACACCATTCTACAGTACACAACAGAGGAATAAAGAAATAAACCAAAAGCATAAACTGATCACAGCCATTCTAATTTAAAAACACCACCTGAGGATTATTTGTTTTTTTTCATTCTTATGTTTACTTCTACAACTGTTCCCCAAATCACAAAAGACCACCAGTAAACTGCGCAGGATGAAAATAAACAGTGAAGTTTATGTTGTCAATTAACTATAATCTCAGCAGCACAGAACAGAATTGCATTATCTGTGATAAAGAATCATGTAATAAAATGCAATGTAATGATAATGTAATAAAATTAAATAGAGTATATCTCTATACTCTATATAATTATTTAATGCAACATAATACGATAATAATATAATAATTCTGGGGAGGATCTATTGATGTGGTTGTCCAAAGTCAATATCCGTTTGATGACAATCAACTTGATTAGGAAATTAAACTCAATATTAAACTATGAAGATATAAAATACACCGGAAAAGAAGTCTGCATTGCAGATAGTAGAAAATAGACATTTCTCTTTACACAAACATTTTCTTCTCCCTTTGGTTTTTGTTACTTCATTAACTTGTTGCAGAGCAAGTCATTCCCATTGTTTTCATCTTAAGGAATACAATTTAATGCATTCAGTTTAAGAAGAGAATCGAACGTCATGTTAAGTGAAAGAATCTATATATTCCAAGTACAGTAACAGTAAAAGAGTTGGAAGGGACCTTGGAGGTCATCTAGTCAAACCCCCTGCTTATGCAAGAGACCTATACTAGGGATTCGAACCGCCAAACTGCCGATCTTTCTGATCGACAAGCTCAGTGTCTTAGCCACTGAGCCACCTAGTCAAATACCACTCACTTATCACGAAATCTCCAGAATGGTAAAGCCTACAAACTTGAAATTTGGCACGTATGTCCCTCTTGTCATCTAGGTGCTCGCTAAGAAAGGATTTTTTTTGAAATAGCCAGCAGATCATTAATATTTCATATGTATTATATGCACACACTCTGATGCTAAGGAACTAGACATTCTACACCCCTCTCCACCTGAAAAGAACTCTGTCCCAACTGCCAGTTGGAACTGAACACAGATGGACATTTCTTCCAACAGTTCCAATATCTCAGGGGCTGCCACAAAGAAAAGGGTGTCAAGCTATTCTCCAAAACCCCTGAGGGCAGGACAAGGAGCAATGAGTGGAAACTAATCAAGGACAGAAGCAAGCTAGAACTAAGGGAAAATTTCTTTACCGTTAGAACAATTAATCAGTGGAACAAGTTGTCTCCAAAAGTTGTGAATGCTCCAACACTGGAAGTTCTTAAGAAGATGTTGGATAACCATTTGCCTGAAAGGTTATAGGGTTTCCTGCCTAAGCAGGGGGTTGGACTAGAAGACCTCCAAGGTCCTTTCCAGCTCTGTTATTCTATTCTATTCTATTCTATTCTATTCTATTCTATTCTATTCTATTCTATTCTATTCTATTCTATTCTATTCTATTCTATTCTATATTTGAGGACTTCTTGTTTGGTAATTGACATGCTGCGAATGAGATGGAGAATTCCAGTCAAGGTCACCTCAGATGTTTTCCTTACAGTCTTTGAATGACATCTGGAAACACCTCAGAATCTCTCCATGATCACCCATCTCAAAGAACATTTGGGCCAGATCTGATCATTTCTCCCTGGTGTTTATTTTTCTGAATCTATGATTCAAGTCCTGTATTCCTGTGAGCATTCCTTATTTGACTTTCTAAAGATACTATTGACTTTACTACCACTTCAACCTTCAAAGCAAGGATACCTGAATGTCATCCGAGACAAGCTGTGTGTTTAACCTAAGAGATGTGTATTTTTTTTCCTTTTTTTTTTACCCTGGAACATTAATAATTTACCTTTGAAGGTATTAGAATGGCATTAAATTCCCCTCATTTTTACATGATGTGTATCAGGCAGTCAGGTTTTTCTAAGACTCTTTCATGAACAAGATTTTTTTTCGAAAAATCTGTGGCTTGCCTATCGGTTATGAATAATGAAGAGGCCTAATCTTGAAAAAAGTAGAATTTTGCATTTGTGACAGTTGCCAGTTGATGAAGGCTGATGAATTAGAATCAACACTTAAAAAGAACACACACAGACACACACATAGTACACAGGGACATACATACACGTTTGAGAAAATATAACTAGGCAGAAAAATGATTTCATAAGCTTCTTGTACTTTGAATTTTACAGCTGGAAGACCAGTGTTTTTAACTGGGATTTAATGCAGTGGTGAAATTTAAAATTTGTTACTACTGGTTCTGTGGGCTTGGCTTGGTGGCAGGGGGAATGTGACTGGGTGGGTGTGGCCATTTTTTTTTTTTACTTTTAAAACCATTTCTTTGGGGACGAGGTTGTAAAAAAATGCTTTCAAAAGGCTCTGACGATCCCAGCTGAGTTGCCTGATCGTCAGAGGCTTTTAAAAAAACCCTCTGCCGATCAGGCAACTCAGCTTGCATCGTCAGAGGCATTTTAAAGAAAAAAAGCCTCTGATGATTGCGCGGCTCATTTTAAAAGAAAAAAAGCCTTTTTTCTTTTAAATGGCTCTGACGATCCCAGCTGAGTTGCTTGATCGTCAGAGGGTTTTTTAAAAAGCCTCTGGCGATCAGGCAACTCAGCTGGGATCATCAGAGCCATTTAAAAGAAAAAAAGCCTCTGATGATCGCGCGGCTCAGCTGGGCATCGGGGGGGGGGGGCGCGCAGGGATTTTTGCTACCATTTCTCCGAACCACCTGCCTCCATCACTACCGGATCGGGTGATCCGGTCCGAACCGGGAGCATTTCACCCCTGATTAAATGGTGTGTTGTTTGTTTATTTTTTTTTTTAAAAAAACCCCTGTTCTTTAATCTGAATCAATATTTTTCACCTGGTTCTTTAGAAGGGAGCAAGAAAAGATTTATTTATTTTATTCAGCAAATTTATACAGCCTACAGCCTTCTCACGAAAAGGGATGGCTTACAAACATAGTAACAATTCAAACCAGTGGTGAAATCCTCCATGGTTCTCTGCTCGCGCATATGCGATATGTGCCAAATGTGCAGAAAAATGATGCTTAACTAGGTAAATAGAACACTGGGGGGGGGGGGGAAACAGCTGTACCGCATGATTTAGATTCTCTAGAAAGCAGGATTTCCTATAAATCGCCCGGCACAGCTGATCGTCGGAAATACCTATTCAGATGAACTGGTAGCTTTTTTTTTTTTAAACTACCGGTTTTATCACCAGCCGGAACTGGTGCGAACCAGTAGGATTTCACCACTGATTAAAATCCTTTTTCAATAAATAAATAAATAATAAGTAAATGAGAGAGCCTTGGTGGCACTGCGGACTAAAACTGCTGTTATGTAGCACTTAGCTGCCACCTGCCTGCTATTACCGCAAGTTCAATTCTCACCAGGCTCAAGGTTGACTCAGCCTTCCATCCTTCCGAGGTAGGTAAAATGAGGACCCAGATTGTGGGGGCAATAAGCTGACTTTGTATAAAAAAGAACATCGCTTAGGGGGGGCTGAAAGCCATACTAAGCAGGTATATATAAAAGTATGAAGGCTATTGCTTAACACATTGTCTCCGGAGAAGGGCGGCATATAAATTGAATGAATGAATGAATGAATGAATGAATGAATAAAAAACACCATGAAAGAACCCCAAAGAACAATCATTTTTTAATTTCATATGCAAATAGTTGGAGATCATGTAGTCCACGGGTGTGAAACTCTATCACGTAACGTGACGTATTGTGACCCATGGACTGCATGTGAAACATCTTGACCCATGGACTGCCAGCACAAAAGGCCTAGATTCTAGTCTAAGAGCGAGGAACGATGAGTTGTGGACTTCAGAAGCTCCCCTACTGGCTCCGGAATTCTGGGAGTTGAAGTCCACAAGTCGTAAAAGTGATGTGGTTCTCCACTTCTGTTCTGATCCAACCCACTGCTCAGGCAGAAAACCCTATACCCATGATGGTGAACCTATGGCATATGTGCCAGAGGTGGCATGCAGAGCCCTCTCTATGGGCATATGCACCATCGCCAGCTGCTCTTCTGGTTACCAGTGCGCACATGTGCACCAGCCAGCTACTCTTCATGGGTGCCGGAGCACCAGAAAATGGCTGGAAAAATGGCCAAAAAATAGGCTGGTTTTTTGGGCCATTTTCCGGGCCTTTTTCAGGCCATTTTTGGGCTATTTTCAGGCTGTTTTTGGGCTGTTTTGGGCCCAACAAAAGGCCTGGAAATAGCCTGGAAAACAGCCCCCAAAACAGCCCAAAAACAGCCTGGAAAATGGCCTGGAAACAGCCTGAAAACGGCATTAAAAATTACTTGAAAATGATCCGAAAAACAGCCAAAAACGGCCAAAAAACAGGCATGCACGCACTGGCCAGCTGGTCTTTGGGTTTCCGGTGCTCCAGTGCACGGACATGCACATGTGTTCCGGTTTGGGCACTTGGTGCCGAAGAGGTTTGCCATCACTGCCCCATACCATTTCAGGCAAGTGGTTGTCCAATCTCTTCTCCAGATCTTCTGCACAAATATAGCATCATGCTACATTTTCTTCTTCAGATCTTCCATGAAACTTCCTCTGGATTGACCCAACCAATCCGTTCAGCAGTTTTCTCTGGATCTGCCCCTTTATTTATCAGGATAATGCTGCACTGTTCACGATTTAGCCGGTGTTACTCTTTACTCAGTGGTGGGATTCAAATAATTTAACAACCGGTTTTCTGCCCTAACGTCCAGCTTGGTAGGCATGGCTCGGTGGTCATGTGAACGTGAGAGCGTGGCCAACTCAACATCACTCATGTCGAAGGGAGCTTTGCCTTCACTGTTACAATGTAGTAAGGGTTAACCAGAGAGGCAGTTTCTGTAAGCAGTTTCTGTAAGCAGGGCAATGAAGATTGGACTAGAAACAACAGCAGAATGTTTCTTTCCTGCCTTCCTTACAGGATTAGCCCTATAAAGTGGAAAAAAAAAACAAAATAAGATTTCTTCCAACAACAGGTTCTCTGAACTGCTTAGAAAGTTAACAACCGGTTCTCCCGAATAGATGCGAACTGTCTGAATCCCATCAGTGTCTTTACTGAAATAATAAGTTTTCACTGCTGTGTTATTTAGTATAACACAGAAGACCTCTGAGGTCCATTCCAGCCCTAAGATTCTATGTTCTATTCAGATCCATCTTAGGATCAGCCAGCCACTGCAGCTCCTCCCTCAAATTTCTCCTCCCACTTCTTCTTCCTAGAATTCTTTCCCTTTCTGTCTTTAAACTCCCCTTCTGATGCCAACCTTTCAACCTTTCCTTCTCCTATGAGAACATCTCCCTATAGAAACTGAACTAACTTCTGATCTCCGTTTCTCTTATCAGCCAGCTGATTACAAAGCAATGGGTATCTGGATGGCTACTGAATAGAGCTAACGCTAAAGCTTTCTCACCATCTAATGGTTGTCTAGATTTTTGCAGCCCAAATATGATAGATTCCTTTGTAATGTCCCACAGCTTGTCAGCTGCTCACTGAACAGGAGCGAGTCCAGGAAGACCAGATGTGGTTTAGACCGGTTTGGGAAAACCGGTAGTAGCGACCTGTGGGTGGACTGAGTGAGACGGCCCCCCTGCCCTCCCCTGCCCTGGCAGTATGCCATCCTATTTAGCCACGTTTTCTAAGCCATGCGCATGCATGCAAGCTGGGTGCGTGAGAAAAGCACATGCACGGAAGGTGGCATGCATGTGCCGGTGGCGTACATTCACATTGTCAGTGCTGGGCCAACTGGTAAGTAAATTATGTAAAGCCCACCCCTGTGGAAGACCCCTTGAGTTGCTCATTATTCTTGAATAATGGTCCAGAATGCGGCCGCGCGGGTGATTACGGGAGCGACATGGAGACCAACACTGGATGCAGGATTCCAAGTGTGGCCTTTCCAGAGTATTTAATTATTATAAATTATTTAATTATAATGTATTAATGTTGGTCTGGTGCATGAGTTCACTTGCATTGGTTTGGAGAATAAGGCTGGGGATTTAGAGGATTTATTAGAAGTTTGAATAGTTTATGGTAGAGGTCTTCAAACTTGGCAGCTTTAAGACTTGTGGACTTCAACTCCCAGAATTCTCCAGCCAGCTATGCTATGCTGGCTGGAGAAGCTATGCTGGCTGGAGAATTCTGGGAGAATTCTGGCTGGAGAATTCTGGGAGTTGAAGTGCACAAGTCTTAAAGTTGCCAAGTTTGAAGACTTCTGGTTTATGGTAAACATTTTCTGGGTGGATGTGTTCATTGTTTATGCCCCCGTTTTGTGTATTAAGAGAGGGAGGTGCGTAGGGTTTTTAAATCAGTACAATTTAAACTCAACGCCAAAGGAAAACAGTACACAGAAAGAACTGGTCATGGGGACAAAGTTAGAATTGGGGAGACAAATTTTTGTCTCTTGTGAGTTTTTTGACTGAGAATCAATTCTCAACTAACACAACTGACTGCCTCTTACTTGTCACAACTCCATCAGTTAAAGGCCATAGCAGTTACCTGTGCGTAAAACGTTAAAGTTGGTTTAATGTTAGAGAGGTGGATATTAGTTGAAAGAATCAGTATGCCTTGTGCATAAGCATCAGATACAGGTATGATGACACCCCCCTCCCCCCAAATATTACAAAACACGTACCATGTGGCAAACCTTTGTAAGGATGTAAGTTATTTTTTTGGCATCCTGGTGGAACAAGGACCGCACTCCCCGTGCCATTAGCTTTGATGCTGCATGAACCAAAGTTAGTTTATGGGTTCTGCCTATGCTAAGTAATGCCAAGTTAAATTAAATTAAGTAAGTGGGGATGAAACTCCATTCGTTAACCAGGTTAGGAGGTTAGGAGTCTTATGTGAATGTGGTAAGTGTAACACAAGGGAAGGAAAGGAAAGGAAAGGAAAGGAAAGGAAAGGAAAGGAAAGGAAAGGAAAGGAAAGGAAAGGAAAGGAAAGGAAAGGAAAGGAAAGGAAAGGAAAGGGGAAGGGAAAGAAGGAAGGAAGGGAAAGGAAGGGCTCTCTACAATTACAGGTAAAATAAAGCAACCATATCAGGCTGCATAGGAATATGTGCATATGTACAAACAAAGATGCCACACACTCATTATTTCTCTCTCTTTCACACACACGCACAAATACTCCCCCAACAGTATGATATCTATCTATAATCCATCTTGCTTCTTCACTGACTCTCATACAATAATACTATAGTTTGTTCCAACGTGGCCTCCCAGTTTACCAAACGGATAAACCCAAGCCAAACATCCCGGAGAGAAAAAAAACAAAAAACCAATAGAGATGATTTCCAGATAATAATAATAACCTCTTCCAGATTATTTCCCTCTTCCCTGAAACTTTAGCAGCATTTCCTCCCACCCCAGGCAATGAAACCAGTTTCCTCGGAGGGTGCTTCTCCCCTCTTCCCCCTCCGCCCCCCGGGCAAACTCTGGAAGAGCCTGGGTGGCGCAGCAACTTAAGTAGTACTAAAGTAAGACCAGCTGCCTGCAATTACTGTGAGTTCGAATCTCACCAGGCTCAAGGTTGACTCAGCCTTCCATCCTTCCGAGGTAGGTAAAATGAAGACCCGGATTGTGGGGGCAATAAGCTGACTTTGTATAAAAAAGAACACCGCTTGGGGGGCCCGAAAGCCCTACTAAGCAGGTATATACAAAAGTATGAAGGCTATTGCTTAACGCATTGTAAGCCGCCCTGAATCTCCAGAGAAGGGTGATGTATAAATTAAATTAAAAAAAAAAATCCCCTATTCTCTTTTCCTGCAAATAGGGAGAAAAAAATTCTTCCAGCTGCCAAACTGACACTTCTCTTCTACTCCTGCGTGCAAACCAGGTGAGACAAGATCAGACAGAGTAAGGAAAAGAAAGAAAGAAGAAAAAAAGTGGAGATGAATCAAGTTTTCTTTTTTCTTTCTCCCCACCCCCTCAAAAGTCTCTCCTGAAAACTTTTTTTTTAAAAAAAAATCTCGCTGGGTGATAATAATAAAAGAAGTAAAATCCAAATACTTGTGGGGTTGGGGGTTTTTTTTGCACGAACTGGGTCTCTTGCTGTTAATCTCTGTTTTTCCTTCTCTCTCTCTCTCTCTCTCTGCTCCTTCCTCACTGACTGATCGAGTTCTTAGCGCTCAATCACATCAAGGTCAATAGGGTGTAATTAGCAATAGGATTAAAAAGATGCCCCACTCCAGGAGCGAAGGACTCCGTGCACTAAGCTTTTTGTGAATGCATCGCACATCTCCGGGCTTGTGTGTCTGGCTGAGGAGAGTGAGCATTGTTCCAGCCGGCACATACAGCACATCCTTCCAGGTTTGCTCTGCGAGTGGAACAGGAACAAGAACATCCCTCAAGCCAAGTCTTGGCTTGCTTGGCTCAGAGACCGATTAAAAAAAAAAAAGGCCTCGGAAGGCAACTTTGCAAGGATGCACCTCGCGCCGGAGATCTGAAGCAACTTATTCTGAGCATCTCTGCAGGTGCCTGTTGAGCAACGCTGCAGCTGTCTGGAAACGTTGAAGCAACCCGCGTCTTGAGGTACATCGCAGTCTTGTTTTGCTTTGCCTTCTTCCTGTTGAACGTCGGTGGATGCTTGCTTGCTTGCTTGCTTGCTTGCTGGCGGAAGGCAAGGGTTTCACAGCCCAGCTCTGCTGCAGATGCTGGCATGGGTTGTGTGGGGAGAAGGAAGGTGTGTGCATTTCGCAAGTCATCGCGAACCGAATATATATATATATATATATTCCAGGTGATCTTTCTTTGGAAAAATCACGGCGGAGTTGGGGCTCTGGAGGTGATGCGTTGCCCCGCCACGGGCTGTGAAATGCTTCAGCCTTAGTTGCTGATCGAGGTAGCTTGATGAGTTTGCAGGTAATGAAGGCTTGAGGAAATAAAATAGCAGGTGGACGTCCGATCCGTGGCTCAGTTGACTGGCAGGCAGGGTTTCATTAATCATTGTGCTTCTGAAAAGTCTTTCCGATGTGCCGGGACCGGTTGTTACCGGAGATAAAATGTTTTTAAAAGTCATCAGGAGAGTTTCCCATGGACTTGGAGCAGATTAAACGCTTCCAAGATGCTTTGCAGGCTAACAGAAGTAAGAAGGGGGGGGGGGGGGTTGAAGTGAAACACAGGTTGTCCTCGACTTATGACCACAATTGAGCCCACATTTTCTGTTGCTTAAGTATCAAATTTAAGTTGCTTAAATTCGTTAAGCGAATGTTGCCTCATTTGACCAACTTTCTTGTTACGGTTGCTAAGTGAACTAGTGCAGTTGTGAAGTTAGTAACACAGTTGTTCAGTGAATTTGGTTTCTCCATTGAGCTTGCTTGTCAGAAGGTCGGAAAATGGGATCACGGGACCCCGGGGACACTGCAACCGTCATAAATAGGAACTAATCGTCAAGCGTTCTGAATTTTGATCGCGTGACCATGGGGATCCTGCAATCAGAGGTGGCATTCAGACGGTTCGGACTGATTCAGACGAACCGGTAGCTCCGATCATCAGTTGGCCCCGCCCAAAAACCCACCTCTATCCTGTCCTTTATTTCCTGCTTTGTAGCTCATCTCATATCACGTGGCACAGCTGATTTCCCCCCACCCCCTTGCTGTTCTACTTACCGTTGCTAACTTGGAAGGAAAGCAGCTGAGCTTCTAAATGCTCCATTTTCAGTGCTGCGTACAAGCGCCTTAGACATGCGTGCGTACGTACACCGAACCAGTTGTTAAACCGGCAGCATCCCACCACTGGCTGCAATGGTTGTAAGTTTCAAAAACGGTCTTAAGTCCTTTTGTTCAGTGCTGTTGTAAGTTTGAATGGTCACTAAACGGAGTGTTGTAAGTCGAGGACTACCTGTACTGAAATCGAATCAGGATGTGGTGTGAGACCAAGTTTAAAATCTCTTGAAGGAAAGTTATAAATAAAAGATGTCCAACCTTGGCAACTTTAAAACTTGGGGGAATAGAATAGAATAGAATAAAATAGAATAGAATAGAGTAGAGTAGAGTAGAGTAGAGTAGAGTAGAGTAGAGTAGAGTAGAGTAGAGTAGACTAGACTAGAATAGAATAGAATAGAATAGAATAGAATAGAATAGAATAGAATAGAATAGAATAGACTAGAATAGAATAGAATAGAATAACGGAGTTGGAAGGGACATTGGAGGTCTTCTAGTCCAGTCCCCTGCCCAGGCAGAAAACCCTACATCACTTCAGACAAATGGTTATCCAACATCTTCTTAAAAATTTCCAGTGTTGGAGCATTTACAACTTCTGCAGGCAAGTTGTTCCACTTATTAATTGTTCTAACTGTCAGGAAATTCCTCCTTAGTTCTAAATTGCTTCTTTCCTTGATTAGTTCCCATCCATTGATTCTTGTTCTACCCTCAGGTGCTTTGAAGAATAGTTTGACTCCCTCTTCTTTCTGGCAGCCACTGAGATATTGGAACACTGCTATCCTGTCTTCCCTAGATCTTCTTTTCATTAAACTAGAAATACCCAGTTTCTGCAACCATTCTTTATATGTTTTAGCTTTCAGTCCCCTCATCCTCTTTGTTGCTCTTCTCTGCACTTTTTCTAGAGTCTCAACATCTTTTTTACATCATGGTGACTAAAACTGAATGCAGTATTCCAGATGTGGCCTTACCAAGGCCTTATAAAGTGGTATTAACACTTCCCATGATCTTGATTCTATCCCTCTGTTTATGCAGCCTAGAACTGTGTTGGGGTTTTTTGGCAGCTGCTGTACACGGCTGGCTCATATCCAAATGGTTGTCCACTAGGGCTCCAAGATCCCTCTCACAGTTACTACTATTGAGCAAGGTACCACATATATGGTACCTGTGCATTTGGTTTTTGATTTGGTTGGGTCTTTGATTCCCCAACCAGTCAAGTCCCCTTGGAGACTTCGACTCCCAGAATTGACTCCCTGCTGGCTGGGGAATTCTGGGAGTTGAAGTCCCCAAATCTTAAAGTTCCCGAGATTGGACACCCAAGGTTTAAATATAAAAAACTAAATTATTAACAGTTCAAAACGATGCGGTGCCCTTCAAGGTATTGATGGAAACTAACAAAGCAAAATTTTTGCATTGTGGTGTGCAAAACTACAAAGGTCTCCTTTTTCATACGTGCAGCTAATTCCTAAATCGTTAAGAAAGGATGAGCACCTTGTAGTGGGTTATATGAGGACATCGATTTTTGGAACTTGGTGTCTTGCAACAGGATTCAGGACTACAGTTCCCAGACTTTTCCAGGTAACCCTGGAGTTGTATAATCCTAAAATGTCTTGAAGGCAGCAAGTTGATGAGATCTGAATAATACATCTGTATTCAAACAATAGTAAAAGTAAAGTTTCCCCTCGCACATATGTGCTAGTCGTTCCCGACTCTAGGGGGCGGTGCTCATTTCCGTTTCAAAGCCGAAGAGCCAGCGCTGTCCAAAGATGTCTCCGTGGTCACGTGGCCGGCATGACTCAATGCCAAAGGCGCACGGAGCTCTGTTCCCTTCCCACCAAAGGTGGTCCCTATTTTTCCTACTTGCATTTTTTACGTGCTTTTGAACTGCTAGGTTGGCAGAAGCTGGGACAAGGAACGGGAGCTCACCCCGTTACACAGCACTAGGGATTTGAACCGCTGAATTGCTGACCTTTCGATCGATAAGCTCAGTGTCTGACCCACTGCGTCCCCTAGTCAAACAATGCCCTAAGTCAAATTGTGTTTGCTAGCTTGTGGTCACCCTGATCGCAGAGATAGGAACCCAGGCACTATGGCTTTCTGGTCGCTTAGCATGTTCTCTGTGCACCCAGCCAATTACGGTTTATTCAGCAACCTGTCAGCAAATTTGTGCTTCGCTTGTTGTGCGAATCCAGCTAATAAATCTGTGTTGACAATTATTGGTTCCTCTTCGCTATCGCTCTACCATAAAATAAAGCCAACTAGAGTCACCAGCCTTCAGCAAAAATGGACTAGGAGAAGGTAAGCATAGAATTCCATCTGTCTTGCAAATTTCTGGGTCGGATGTTGTCTCAAACAGCCGGATTTATTCTGTAGTGAAGGCAGAAAAATTAAGTCGTGTTTTGTGCCTCTTCCAGAAATCTACTCCCCAAGCAATTGGATGTTATTCTTCTCCTCTTTTTTTTTGGCCTTGTCTTCTCTGCAAATAAAGGAAAACTCTTCGCAGTTCATATAATCAATCAGTTCATAAAATTCTAAACACCCAGAAAGTCAATCCACCAAAATTTGACTGCGGATAGACAGTCAAATGTTTCTTGAGTTTTATGATGCTTGTGTATTTATGTCAGAAGTATCACAGTTAAAAGCAAGGCTCTACTATTTGTAGGGCTGCCACAAAGAAGAGGGGGGCCAACCTATTTTCCAAAGCGCCAAAAGACCAGACAAGAAACAATGAATGCAAACTCATCAAGGAGAGAAGCAACTTGGAATGAAGGAGAAATTTACTGACAGTCAGAACAATTAATCCGGGGAACGACTTGCCTCCAGAAGTCGTGGTTCCTTCATCACTGGAGATTTTAAGAAAAGAGAAGTAGTTGAGCAGAGGGCTGGACTAGAAGACCTCTAAGTTCCCTTCAAGCTGCATTTATTCAGAGTGTCTCTGGAACTTGTTGTACTGAAGCGTTGATGATACTTTTGATGATGATGAGGAAGATGAAGATCAACTGAAGCAGAGGTGGGTTTCAGCAGGTTCTGTCCAGTTCTGAAGAACCGGTACTGGAAATTTTGAGTAGTTCGGAGAACCGGTAGTAAAAATGCTGACTTGCTCCATCCCCATCTATCCTCTGCCTCCCAAGTCCCAACTGATCGGAAGGAAATGGGGATTTTGCAGTAACCTTCCCCTGGAGTGGGGAGGGTATAGAGATTTTACAGTATTCTTCCCCTGGAGTGGAGTGGGAATGGAGATTTTACAGTATCCTTCCCTTGCCACGCCCACCAAGCCACGCCCACCAAGTAATGCCACGCCCACCAAGCCACACCCACCAAGTAATGCCACACCCACCAAGCCACACCCACCAACTAATACCATGCCCACCAAACCACGCCCACAGAACCGGTAGTAAAAATTTTTGAAACCCACCACTGAACTGAAGGTGTTTTGATGAGGGATATTCTCCAGAAGGAAACCATGCAGAATTATTATGGGATATAGAAGGTTAGACTGAGGAGTGGTGCGGTGGCCTAGAGGTGGAGCTCTCATCTCACCATCAGGAGGCTGTGAGTTCGATCCTAGGTAGAGGCAGATATTTCTCTCTCTGGGCACAATGGAAATATATCTGCTGAACAAAACTCCGCACTGGCGACAGGAAGGGCATCCGGCCAGTAAACATTCAGCTCCATTCAGTTGCCCGGACTCCACCCTCTAAGAGATTATGGGGTCATTAAAAGGAGATGATAGAAGGTTAGATTGAGCTCAGTCATCCCAGACATACAATGAATAAAATCACTTATAGTTTAGGTAATTTTGTTTCCCACACAGCATACTTTAGAGCTCGTAATTATGAGCGTTGGATCTATGTATCCAACGGTATACATAGGGCGGTATACATAGGGCGGTATATAAATCGAATAAACTAAACTAAACTAAACTATGTGCGATAGCAACAGTTCAATTCATGCCTGAGTGCCATTCCAAGCCATGGGTTTGAATTGATTGAAGTGCCTTTCAATGGGTGGAATTCAAACATTCAAACCTGAACATGGAACGTCTCTGAGTTTAGAGTTCTCTGATGATTTGCAAAAAATAAATAAATAAAATAAAATAAAGGAGTGATTTATTGAATATTTAGAGGTTCTCTTAAAATATTCCTAGCCAGCTGAATTTCTCCTTGCTAATAATTGTGTCTCGAGTAGATTAGGACGGTTGCCTAGTTAATCCAAATCATTTATGCTGAATTAGTGTTGAAAGCTTTGGCGTGACTGCTGAGCATTGATTAAATTCCTTTTGTGATACAGCTACATTCCGTCAAAGGAAGAGTCATTTTGTCTGGGTTTGATCTTATGGTCCACAGCTTCCCTTAGATGGATTGTATGCCCTGCACAGTTTTGTCAAAAGAGGGAGAGGGAGGGAGGGAAGGAGGGAGGGAGAGGGAGAGAGAGATGTTCAGAGAACTATAACAGAAACCATTTGTTATGGAGCAGACTATTGTATTCTGCAACATGAAGACCTGAGGTGCCATTTAGGGGTTTCATAGCTGAAACAGTTTTTTGGGGAGTAGTACCATAAAATTATGTATCAATGGAAAGATCATTTAATCAGGAATGTAATGCAATAACTTTTATGAAGGATTTGCTATTAGAAGAGCAGTTACAGAATAAAGAAGAAAAGTGAAACACGTAGAAAAAACGAGATATACAAAAATTATCACCATAGAAAAAACGAGATATACAGACATTATCATCATGTCAGCTAATACTTAGTTGGGTCACCTTTAGCATGAATTACGACCTTACAACATCTTCCCATGGAGTGACCCAAGTCTTTTAGTTCTGCAGCTGTTCTAATGTGAAACCAAGATTGAATGATGGCTTTGATTAACTGGGTTTTACTGCTGGGTCGTTTCTGACTAACAAGTTTCTTTAGTTGGCTCCATAGATTTTCCATTGGGTTAAGATCTGGGCTATTCCCAGGCCATTCCAGCGGTGGAATATGGTTATCTTGAAACTCCAAAAAGAAAGAAAGAAAGAAAGAAAGAAAGAAAGAAAGAAAGAAAGAAAGAAAGAAAGAAAGAGAAAAAGAAAAAGAAAAAGAAAAAGAAAAAGAAAAAGAAAAGAAAAGAAAAAGTGGTGTTATTAGCCATCAAACCTCAACAATATACTTTTCCCAAAAGGTTTCCACAATTTTGGCCTCTACTGTATGTTAAAATTCCCCTTCCCATAGGCTGCAACAGGATCTTTGCTTTTGGTGTGATTTCAGCTATGAACCATATTTAATTAATTAAACACTATAAAAAAGTTGTTGAGACTCTAGAAAGAGTGCAGAGAAGAGCAACAAAGATGATTAGGGGACTGGAGGCTAAAATGTACGATGAACGGTTGCAGGAACTGGGCCTGGCTAGTCTAGTGAAGAGAAGGACCAGGGGAGACAGGATAGCATCTTCCAATATTTGAGGGGCTGCTACAGAGAGGAGGGGGTCAAGCTATTTTCTAAAGCCCCTGAAGGCCAGACAAGGAATAAAGGATGGAAACTAATCAAGGAGAGAAGCAACCTAGAACTAAGGAGAAATTTCCTGGCAGAACAATTAATCAGTGGAATGGCTTCCCTCCAGAAGTTGTGGGTGGTCCATCACTGGAGGTTTTTAAGAAGAGGCTGGACAACAATTTTCCTAAAATTATATAGAGTTCCCTGCTTTAGCAGGGGGTTGGAATTCAAAGTTCCTTCCAAGTATGTGATTTTGTATTCTATATTTTTTCCTGAATTCCACTAAAGCTTTTTAAAAAAAGAACAGAACAGAACAGAACAGAACAGAATTCTTTATTGGCCAAGTGTGATTGGACACACAAGGTATTTGTCTTGGTGCATACGCTCTCAGTGTACTTAAAGGAAAAAATATGTTCATCAAGAATCATAAGGTACAGCACTTAATGATAGTCATAGGGAAATAGTCAATATAAATCTTAAGGATATCAGCAACAAGGTTACAGTCATACAGTCAGAAGTGGGAGGAGATGGGTTTTAGAAACGATGAGAAGATTAATAATAATGCAGACTTAGTAACTAGTTTGACAGTGTTGAGGGAATTATTTGTTTAGCAGAGTGATGGTGTTTGGGGAAAAACTGTCCTTGTGCCTAGTTGTTCTGGTGTGCAGTGCTCTATTTGCAGCATTTTGAGGATAGGAGTTGAAACAGTTTATGTCCAGGATGCGAGGGGTCTGTAAATATTTTCACAGTCCTCTTTTGGACTTGTGCATTATACAGGTCCTCAATGGAGGTTGTCACTTTTAGCACAACACGGTCCCAAAATGTTGTGTCCTCTTGACAACATATACCTTGGCAGTGGTGAAATCCAATTTTTTTTTAATTACCGGTTCTGTGGGCATGGCTTGGTGAGTGTGGTGTGGCTTGGTGAGCATAGCTTGGTGGGCGTGGCAGGGGAAGGATACTGCAAAATCCCCATTCCCTCCCCACTCCTGGGGGAAGGATATTGCAAAATCTCCATTCCCTCCCCACTTTGGGACCAACCAGAGGTGGTATTTACCGGTTCTCCAAACTACTCAAAATTTCTGCTACCGATTCTCCAGAACCTGCCAGAAGCTGCTGGATTTCACCCTTATACCTTGGGTCCTTACTGATAGTTCATCCTTAAATGATTTTCCCTGCTGCTTTGAATGTTCCAAATTTCTTTAACAGTATCTTCTGGCAACTGTGACAGATGTGTCAAAAGTCTGTATAGCTAAGATATACCTTATTTCAGATTATCCCTTGGATTTGATACTTCAACTTTGGCAAAGAAGGGCTTCACTGTACCAAAAGCCGAGTTGATCCTTTTTCAGGAAAACTTGCTCTTCTCTAGAGTGGCCAATTCTGTCCTTATCTGTTTTTCCCACTCAGTTTGCTAAAAAAATGATCTGAAATTGTAAACCCGTGTTGTTTAAAAGAAGGGGGGTGGGAACCTTAAAAGAAATAGCAAAACACAAACAGGTGTATCATTTGAGATAGTTCTCTATTTATAGTCTGCTCATAATTTTTCCAAAATAGCCAAAGATTACAAATAACCAGTAGAACTGGCGTTTGGGTATCCCTGTCTTCCTTTCCTTTCTTCTTCCACTCTCCTCCCCTCCCTTCCCCTAGCCTCCCTTCCCTTGCCCTCACTTCCTCTCCCCTGCTGTCCCCTCCCCTCTCCTCCTTTCTCCTCCACTCCCCTCCTCTCCCCTCTCCTCTTCCCTCCATTCCCATCCCATCCCATCCCCTGCCCTCTCCTCTCCCCTCAATTCTCCTCCCTTCCCCTCTCCTCTCTCCATTCCCCTGCCCTGCCCTGCCCTCTCCCTTGCCCTCTCCTCTCTTTTCCTCTCCTCTCCCCTCCATTCCCCTCCCCTCTCTTCCCCACTCCTTTCCCCTCTCCCCTCCCCTCTCCTTCTTTGCAGTTTCATGTGTACTAGCAATAAAGTTGAGAATTAGCTTCCAGATGGTATATCTTTTTATAGCCACACACAGGATTAGGCTGAGGGCTCTCTTGTTCACCATTCTTCCCTTTCATTTTTCTTTATTCTGTTTTGTTTTCACGGAAGACATCTTATAGCTCTGTTATGGTATCTCCCCAGCCAATCCGCTAATGTCATTAGAGTAGGAGGGCTGGAATGAATTTTTTTTCTTTAGCTGTGTTTCATATCTACTACTATTACTACCTAGACATTCCAGCTAGTCAGCCAATGCAACTCTAGAATCCTGTCCCTCCCCCAACTTTGCACTTAATCTCTAACAAAAATTAGAGAATCATAGAATAGAAAAGTCAGAAAGAGTCTTGGAGATTATTCTCCCTTCCCTTCCCTTCCCTTCCCTTCCCTTCCCTTCCCTTCCCTTTCACCTTAACTTGAAGAGAGTGAGATCATCTGGTGTGGAAAAAAATGTGATTAGAATGGTCCAGAACAGTGTGATCCAATTTTTTTTACTACCGGTTCTGTGGCCATGGCTTGGTGGGCATGGTATGGCTTGGTGGGTGTGGCAGGGGAAGGATACTGCAAAATCTCCATTCCCACCCCACTCTGGGACCAGCCAGAGGTGGTATTTGCCGGTTCTCCAAACTACTCAAAATTTCCATTACTGGTTCTCCGAACTGCTCAAAATTTCTGCTACCGGTTCTCCAGAACCTGTCAGAACCTGCTGGATTTCACCCCTGGTCCAGAATCAGTTATGGTTTTAGCTTTAGAACTATCTACATCTACATTTATGTCTATTTCATCTATATATACATCTACATCTATTTCATCTATATCTTCCTGCCTGCTTGCCTGCCCCCTTCTATCTCTATCATCTACTGTATATTTATTTATATCTATGTATTTATACATGCATAGATATCATCTGTGCGTCTGTCCATCCATCTATCTATCTATCTATCTATCTATCTATCTATCTATCTATCTATCTATCTATCTATCTATCTTTCCATCCATCCATCCATCCATCCATCCATCCATCCATCCATCCATCCATCCATCCATCCATCCATCTATCTATCTATCTATCTATCTATCTATCTATCTATCTATCTATCTATCTATCATCTTCTATTGTCTATCTTTCCATCCATCCATCCATCCATCCTTCTATCTATCTATCTATCTATCTATCTATCTATCTATCTATCTATCATCTATCTATCTATCTATCTATCTATCTATCTATCTATCTATCATCTATCTATCTATCTATCTATCTATCTATCTATCTATCTATCATCTTCTATTCTATCTTTCCATCCATCCATCCATCCATCCATCCATCCATCCATCCATCCTTCTATCTATCTATCTATCTATCTATCTATCTATCTATCTATCTATCTATCTATCATCTTCTATTCTATCTTTCCATCCATCCATCCATCCATCCATCCATCCATCCATCCTTCTATCTATCTATCATCTATCTATCTATCTATCTATCTATCTATCTATCTATCTATCTATCTATCTATCTATCTATCTATCATCTTCTATTCTCTTTCCATCCATCCATCCATCCATCCATCCATCCATCCATCCATCCATCCTTCTATCTATCATCTATCTATCTATCTATCTATCTATCTATCTATCTATCTATCTATCTATCTCTTTCTCTCCCTCCATGCATCCATCCATCCTCCCTCTCTCTTCCCATCCATCCATCCTTCCTTCCATCCATCCATCCATCCATCCATCCATCTATCTATCTATCTATCTATCTATCTTCTATCTTTCTATCCATCCATCATCATCATCATCATCATCATCATCATCATCATCATCATCATCATCTCTCTCTCTCTCTCTCTCTCTCTCTCTCTCTCTCTCTCTCTCTCTCTCTCTATTCCCTCCCACCTTCCTATGTATCATTTATCTAATCTGGCTATCTATCTAATTTGATGGATCAGCCAATATAAAGTTTGAAACTACTACAAATTCATAATAAAAGAAAAAGGGTCATTCACAATCATCTCTTAAAGTAATCCCATGTTGTTGGGAAGAGTCTAAAATGTCTTGATTAATTGAAGACGAGAAAAAAGAAAATATGTGACATGGGAAGTTTGTGAAACTCAGGAGTATAGGAATGAATCGAAATTATCAATCTGTTTGTAATCATTTCTGTGAAAAGTCAGCCATATGTCTATTTCTGATTTAATCTATGATTTATGTTTTAGCACAGCCAGAAAAATTTCCCTTTTAAATCTGTTTTTCTATACAGATGTTTATATACAGGCTATTTATCCACTGACTTTTTATAGAGAGATATTTATTTGAAAAATGGCCCTCTCTAAAGGGATGATCTTACGCTGTGTTTTTCATACTTTTTTCCTGACAGAGATTTTGGTCAGAGCACTGAGAATAGGTGAAAGTATGTGAATATATCAAAACTCTGATCTATTCATTCAGATGGGAGCTAAACCTCATGTCAGTTGATGCCAGAATTTACACATACCCTCAGACATTTCCAAATGTAAAATGGATCTGAAAATACATTAAATCAAAAGTCACAGGTATCAACTACGTGGAAATGGAGTGAACTTGTATGTCAAACAACCCATATTCGTGACCTGATTATGAAACTGATTAAGGTCCGGTCAGTTTCAGGCAGCAGGTAGGGATGTTCTAATCAACTAATTAAGGTCACAGAACCCGAGCTTGATTCATAATTGTTTTGTTCCTGTGTAGACATCCAAACCTTGTTTAGTGCCTGGCTCAGTTCGTGACCATTTGTAGATATGAAGGTAATAAACATAATTTTCTCACCAATACATGTATTTCACCAATTTTTTGTATGCTGAATAAGAAAAAGGTTTCATTATGGAACTGATTAATGACTGGTCAGTTTCAGGCAGCAGGTAGGAATGTTCTAATCAACTAATGAAGATCACAGAGCCAAGCTTGATTCTTTTGACCTGCTAGGCTTACCAAATTTGATTCATAATTCTTTTGTTCATGTATAGATATCCGCTCCTTGTTTAGTGACCATCTCAGTTAGCGAATATTTGTAAAAATGATGATAACAAATACCTTGTCCGAAGTGGTGTAGGGTTTCCTGCCTAAGCAGGGGGTTGGACTAGAAGACCTCCAAGGTCCCTTCCAACTCTGTTATTCTGTTCTGTTCTGTTCTGTTCTGTTCTGTTCTGTTCTGTTCTGTTCTGTTCTGTTCTGTTCTGTTCTGTTCTATCCTACTCTACCCTACCCTACCCTACCCTTCCCTACCCTATCCTATTCTACCAATTAAAAATCATTTACATGCATTTAACCAAATTTTACATACCGGACAAGAGAAATTTTCAGTATGAAACTGATTAAAGTCTGGTCAGTTTCAGGCAGCAGGGTGGGAGGATACTAATCCACGAATTAAGATCAGAGAGCTGAGCTTGTTAACTTGCATTCGCAATTTTGATGGAAGCAGCAGCATTGTGCAGCAAAGCAACTCAAAAAAAAAGATCACTTTTTCAGCGGTTTTTTCCCCTCCTGAAATAGATAGGAACCTTTTGAAAGAAATGCCAAGTAACTACGGGGTTCCATTATCCCAGTTCCTGCTTATGATTACAGAGTGAATTGGAGTCAAGGTGATGCCTGCAACATACACACACACACACACAAGAAAGAAATGGGGCTTTGATTATCACAAACATACAGTAACAAGGGGTCTGGGCAGGGGTGGGCTTCAAAGATTTTAGCAAGGGGTTCTCTGCCCGGTTGCTGGGTGGGGAGTGGCCATGGTGGGCGTGGCCTAGTCAGCTTCCTGCACCATGGCAGATGGAGGCTTTCCTCGAGCGTCTGGGAGTGCAAAAACGGCCTCCCCAGGCTCCGGAGGCCCTCTGGAGTCCGGAAACAGGCCCATTTCCGGCCTTCCTGAACTTCCAGTAGGCCCGTTTTTTGCCCTCCCTGGGCCTCCGTGTGCACCCTGCACTTATCTGTATCCAAAACGGGCCACGTGGGGACTCCTGGGAGGGGAGGGGAGGGGTGGGCAAGATCAGCCAGGAGTGGGATTTGGAGCAGTGGTGGGATTCAGCCAGTTCACACCACTTCGGGAGAACCGGTTGTTAACTTTCTGAGCAGTTTGGTGAACTGGTTGTTGGAAGGAATCATTAGGGCAGAGAACCAGTTGTTAAATTATTTGAATCCCACCACTGATTTGGAGGTTCTCCGAACTGCACAGAATCTTAGCTAGAGGTTCTCCCGAACCCCCGGTAACCCCCAGTAACCCACCCGTGAATCTGGGGCCTAATTTGTATGATGAACAGCTAAGGGAACTAGGTAAATTTAGCCTGATGATTACAAAGCTCAACGGGAAACGTGATAAGCATCTTCTTGAAAGGCTGTCCTAGGGAAGAGGGCGTCCCTTTATTCTCCACAGCACCTGAGGGCAGGACAAGAAACCATGGGTGGAAAAAACTACTTTGGGGAAGATCCAACCTGGGATTAAGGAGGAATTTCCTGACAATGAAAAAAGATTAATACGTTTGCCTCCTAAAGTTGTAGGTGATCCATCCCTGGAGCTTTTCAAACAACCATCCATCCTGGATGATATAAGTACTCCTACCTCGGGCATTGAGTTGGATAGAAGTCCTCCAAGGTTCCTCCCAACCTTATAGAAATAGCACTTATATATTTCTTATATATATATATAAGTAAATATATGTTTTCTGAGGTTTTCGCGGGTGTTTGTATGTAGGTCTTTGGTTATTCGGGTCTTCTCCCACGTAAAATTGGAAGTGTCTTGGCGACGTTTCGACGAAGTTTCATTCATCATCTTCAGGCTGGTGTTCTCGGCTTCATGCTTCCAGGAGCAATGTGAGATCGCAGCTGCCTCTTCCTTTTAACTGCTAGTGGGGGTGGGAGCTGATTGGGTGGGAGCTTGGCTGTGTTCTGATTGTGTGGAGGTGTGTTCTGATTGGTTAGGTGCTTGGCTGTGCTCTGATTGGATGGGGGGGTTGGTTGTGCTCTGATTGGCTGAGGGTGTGTTCTGTTTGGGTGGGGGCTTGGTTGTGCTTGGCTTAGTCTGAGTTGCAGGGGGATTTGAGCTGGTGAGCTGCGTTGTTGTTTGGCTTCGTGTTTGTGGCCGTGAGAGCCACAAACATGTAAAGTAAATATATATTTATATATTTGCCAACAGCCCTGCCAAAAAGTTTCTCTCTCACCGCAGGCTAACAAGTCTGGCTGGACGGAAGATGAATAGTGGTCTGCCACATCTATTCATTTCCGCCCCCTGCCTTTTATCACCAGAGCTAGGGTGTGGTGTTTCGCTAGTAGCAGTGGCTCTTCCTTCCCAAGGATCAGCTCATAGATTTCCACTGCTCTCCTCTCCTCTGCCTTCTGTGCATCTGTGCGTCAGGCACTGGACCCAGCTGTTCCTCCTCTTCCTCATCAGCCACCTCCAGACCTGGGGGCTATTGACTCTCCATTTGTAGGCTGGAGTTCTTTGGGGTCCATAGCTGGGACAGAACACTGACGGACGGCCCAGGGTCTGCCTATGTCTCTCTCTCTGACAGCTCCATTCCCTCTTCCCCCTCGGAGCTCTCAGGTTGCCTTGATGCTGACCCTGAATCCCACATCTCCTCCTCCTCTGATTCATCTGATGGAGGGGCTGGTGAATGACAGGCCACAACAGTTTCTCTGCAATTCTGCCTTCTAACCATTGGGCCACCAGGCCTTCTATGATTTTAAGATTGTGCAGTTACTGTTCTATCTTGACTTTTTTTAAAGCCGCCGCCACCACCACCGCAGACCACCCTGGATCCATGTTAGGACGATGGTGTGAGATATAGGCAGTCCTCCAATTACGACCACAATCGAGCCCAAAGTTTCCGTGGCTATGTGAGAAATTTGTTAAGTGAGTTTTGCCCCATTTTAGGACCTTCCTTGTGACAGTCGTTAAGTGAATCCCTGCAGTTGATAAGTTTAGCAACCCAATTGGGAAGCGGATCTGGCTTCTCTGGTGACTTTGCTGGTCAGAAGGTCGCAAGAGGAGATTACGTGACCCTGGGACACAGCAGCGGTCACAAACAGGAACCAGTTGCCAAGCATCTGGAATTTGGTCACATGACCATGGGATGCCGCAAAGGTCATAACTGTGAAAAACAGTCATAAGTCACTTTTTTCATTGCCTTTCAATGGTCACTAAATCATCATCTTGTTTTAACGACCCCATAATCCAAGGGTGAAATCCAGCAGGTTCTGACATGTTCTGGAGAACTGGTAGTGGAAATTTTGAGTAGTTCAGAGAACCGGCAAATACTATCTCTGGCTGGCCCCAGAGTAGGGTGGCAATGGAGATTTTGCAATATCCTTCCCCCAGGAGTGTGAAGGAAATGGGGATTTTGCAGTATCCTTCCCCACGCCCACAGAACAGGTAGTAAAATAATTTGGATTTCACCACTGACATAATCCCTTGTGGAGTGGAGTCTGGGCAACTGAATGGAGCTGAGTGTTTACTGGCCAGATGCCCTTCCTGTCACCAATGCGGAGTTTTGTTCAGCAGATATAATCTCATTGTGCCCAGAAAGATAAATATCTGCCTTTACCCAGGATCAAACTCATAGCCTCCTGATTGTGAGGTGAGAGCTCCACCTCTAGGACACTGCATCACTCCGTTGAATGGTCACTATATGAACTGTTGTAAATCAAGGACTGCCTGTACTTGTTAAGGATATTCTTGGCTCATAACCGATGTTGTGGGTTATTGAGCAGAGTACCCTTTGAGTAAACGCATGAAAAGCGACTGGGAGTGGTTGTGAACAATCACAGTCAACATACAAAAGCACTGAGCTGTTGTAGTCTTTTACTTTTAGAAAAAGTAAAGCAAAGTCCAAAAACAATCCAAGTCATATACAGGTAAGACGAGAGTTAAAAGATCAATTCAGGGATATTTCAAGTACAAAGTCTTCTTACCAGTTGCAGTCATACACTATAAAACAGTTCTTCTTGAATTTCAAACAGGAACAAGTATCAAAACATTCAATAAATAGTAGAAAGCAACTTGTAGCTATGATCAAACAGTGATCTTGCAGAGAGATCAGGTAGAGAGTTACAGCAAATAAGCAGGTAAAATGGTGTAGTATCCACACAAGCCATGATTCTGACTTCCCTTAAATTCATTGGCCACAAAGCTTAGCCAATCAGGATACAGGATGATGAAATACAGTCTTAAAGCAATATAATACCTTTCTGACTGCAAACATACATTGTTGGTTTATATATTGCCTGACCAACTAGTTAGATAAATAACCATTTCCTAACAGTACTGCCCAGTCTGAAAAGCTGAATGGGGACTCATTTACTACTCTCCCTGTGCCTCTACAGCCACTAAATGTTTCTCATCCTTCTCCAAACTAGGCAATCCATAGAAATGGACCATGATGCTAGCATAGCATCTACAGCAGGGAAGGTCTGTTGTCTTTCAACTTCCACAATTTTTGTTTTGTTTTGTTATCTGGTCTCTGTGGAAGGCATTTCAAAACACCTCTCTTAATCCTCTCAATAGCCAAGACACGCAGTGAGCAGAATTCTGAAATCACAGTGCTTTTCAAACTGTAGCAGATGGAGGTGGAAAGTCATCTGGCTATCTTCCCCCACAGAGATAACAAGTCTGTGATTCACGGTTTGCCAAACGGAGAAAGGCAGAGAAGCATCCTATAGTAACCACACACACACACACACACACACACACACACAGTAAAGTAACCACACACACGCACGCAACACCCCCCCCCCCCGATCTTCAAAATCAGCCAACTCCGGGAAACGAAATTTCTTTTAGCGTTCTGCCCTGGGACTCCAAAGGTGGATGGTTTTTTTTCCCCAACAATCCTTACAATTTTCATCTCCCTTCTTCTATTTGTCGAAATACAACAATGGAAAGCCACGGTTTCATCGGGACAATTTTGAAAGCGTTTGTGGGACGTTGTGAAATGCCTGATGGTGTTTAAATGGTTTACAGCGATCCTTTAAACATGTCTATCACTTGTCTTGGTTTGAAGATTGTCTGTTGGGGCCAATTAAAGTGTCCTCTGGGTGGGTGGGTGGGTGGAAGGTATTGTATTTAAGAGCGCCACAGGAAAAAAAATGGAATCCTCTCTGTAATGCCAGAAACAACATTCAAAAGCAAAAATGTATCATTACATTTCTGAATTACTAATACTATGAATCCGATAAGTATTATATTGTAACGGTACAAAGGTGTTGTAGCTGAACATTTTGATTTAATCCTTCACGCTGCCCTACCTCCCCCCCCCAAAAAAAAATTGATATGGGGAGGTAGAAAAGATTTATAGCATCTGAAAAAGCTATAAGTAGCATTAATGATAAGTTAGTCCCCTCTTTGGGGGGTCTGCAATATGCATAGACGAGTTAAATTTACATCCCACCTTTTGACTGTAAGACCATTAAGGCAGCTTATCATCATTTGCAACAAGAGGCATATTCACCGAGTTTCCAAATCCTGAATAAATGAGAAGTCCTCGAAATGATGGGTTGGAAAAGTGTATTTTTCAGGGCTTTCTGGTGGGTTCAGTTTCTAATTTTGTTTGTTTGTTGTTATGGTGGTTCGGTCCCTAAATTGTATCCGTCTCTTCAAGATCCTGTGGGCCTTAGCGTGCAATGGAACCCCTCTCCTCCACAATCTCCTGGAGTTTGCCGGAACTCACTGTCAGCTTTGGAAGCCATGTTAGGCCGGAAGCTCCAATGCTGCCACCTTCTCGTGTGAGGGAAAGTAGGAGGGGGATTAAGGAGAGAGGTTGTTAGTAGACATAATAGCATTCTTCCTGTCGGTCAAGGTCAGGGCGATCCCGCATCTGGAGAAGGAGTGGTCAGGGGGCTGGATCGAGATGGAGTGGACATTGATTGGAGCATGTAACCGACTGGTGGCGGGGGGGAAAGGAGATGGTTTTGGGAGCTTTGACTTACTGAAGGAAAACCTTCAGATTCGGGTTTTCCCAGATGTGCCAGTTTGCCTATTCTAGTAAAGAGAACTTTGGAAAATGTTTGCTTCCGCATCTTTACTTGGAGTTGGGGTTTTTCTGGAACGCTGACATTCACATTAATTGTGTTGACACTACCTAACCATCTCTTCCTCTGCCTTCCCCTTTTGCCTTCCATCTTTCCTAACATCGGGGTCTTTTCCAAGGAGTCCACTTTTCTCATTTGGTGGCCAAACTATTTGAATTTCAGCTTCAGGATCTGTCCTTCCAATTCATCCCCCCCCCCCACCACCACACACACACAAATTTTGTTTAGAACTGCCAAAGTATTTCACTTTAGGGGGAAAAAAGGCTAAAGAACAATTGTAGTGTATAGTCTCCTGCTTGAGCAGGGGGTTGGACTAGAACAGTGGTCAGCAACTGGTGGTCCGTGGACCACTGGTGGTCCACGAGAAAATTTTGGGGGTCTGCAGAAAAGTTATTTGCATTTTTTATATTGCACTAAATCAAGGGTCCTCATACTATGGCCCCTGAGCTGGATATTTGTTTGTTTGTTTGTTTGTTTGTTTGTTTGTTTGTTTGTTTATTTAAATTTATATACTGCCCTACTACCGAAGGACTCAGGGCAGTGAACAGTCAGATGAAGTGCATATAATATAATGTTAAAAACATTTAGAATATAATAAATATTTTGGCCTAATAATTTAAAACACCCAATTTAGGATAGATTTGAAACAGTTTAAAAAAGGAAGATTAGGCCAGGCCCGTCTGTTTAAATAAGAATATTTTAAGGGCACGGTGGAAAGTGCGCAGATCCAGGATCCTCCGTAATTCTGGTGGGAGCTCGTTCCAGATGGTAGGTGCCCCCACATAGAAGGCTTTCCCCCTGGGGGCCACCAGCCGACATTGTTTGACCGATGGCACCCTGAGAAGCCCCTCTCTATGGGAGCGTACTGGTCGGTTATGTACAATGAGCATTTGTGTTGCTGCAGAGAGCCTCCCCCACTGCCTTTGGGGGCCTTTTTGTATGGGTCAGAGGGGGGCAGAAATTCTGACTCGGGGTCTGCTTCAGCCTCTTGGGCGAAGATTGGATGGAAGCACCGGTTGTGGCTAAGAGCCAGAGAGCCTTGTTCCAGTGGGACTGCATCTCACCTCACTGAGCCTCCAGGCACCAGTACCTGGCCTTGCACTTCCACAGGTCTTCCCTCTGCTTGGAAAGCCTATGCTCGTAGTCCTCAGTGAGGTACTTCTGCTGAGCCTCCTTCTTGGCCAGATCCAGTTTGAACTGAGCCAGCTGTTTTGCCAACTCTTTTTCATGGCGGCTGCTTAGCTCCAACAACTGCTTCCTGTTGGGGCCCTAAAAAGGCCAGGCAGGCAGGTGAGTGGCTGGGAAGGGAGGGGCGAGTAGAGGCCGGCGAGGCGCCTCTTGACGCGAGTGACATCGAGTTGGCCATGCCCACCCAGTCACATGCCCACCTAGCCGCGCCCACTCAGCTGCTCATTAGGCAGATCATATTAGTGGTCCACGGGATTTAAAATTATGAATTTAGTGGTCCCTGAGGTCCGAAAGATTGGTGACCCCTGGACAAGAAGACTTCCAAGGATGCTTCTAACTCGGTTATTCCTGTATTCTTCCCAAAAAGTGCGTCTTCATTACTTCCTAAAAAAATTTCTCCCTAAACTTCCCAGAAGGTTTTTTTTTTTTTAATTCATAAGCAGAGCACTCCATTCCTCCTTTGCCAAATCCTTTGACGTAAAAAGGAGTCTGTGTTAAAAGAAATGCATTTTTAGAAATAGGAGAGGCTGTAACCCAGAGTGAAAACCCTTGCTTTTGTTTTATACTGAAGGCTTATGTTCAGTCTCTGGCATCTTCACGTAGGACAGGAAATATCTCTGAATCTATGTACTCAAGCCAGAAGGATCAAAGAACTCTCTTGCAGATAAATTGGTGTTCTCTGCCCTTTAATGCAAAGAGCTGATGCGGACAGACAATATGCTTTGTCCTTTCTTTTGACTTGCCAGTTCGACTCAACTGAATCCAATGCCTTATTTATATATTTATTTATTATTTCAATTTATAAACCGCCCTTCTCCTTGCGGACTCAGGGCGGTGAACAGCCAGAATAAAAACATGGTATACAAAAATTAAAAGCAATTAAAAATATTAAATATTTTCGGCCGACAATTAAAACAATCCAATTTAAAATCAATTTCAATTTAAAACGGAGGATGGGATCAAGCTAGCCCAGCTAGATGGAATAAATGGGTTTTAAGGGCCCAACGAAAGGTCCGGAGATCTGGAATCCTGCGTATCTCCGGGGGTAGGTCATTCCAGTGGGCGGGTGCCGCCACAGAGAAGGCTCTCCCTCTGGGGGTCGCCAGCCAGCACTGTCTGGCCGACGGCACCCGGAGGAGGCCCTCTCTGTGCAAGCATACTGGCCGGTGGGAGGCTATTGGCGGCAGAAGGCGGTCCCGCAAATACCCAGGTCCTAAGCCATGGAGCGCTTTAAAGATGGTCATCAGCACCTTGAAGCGCACCCGGAAGACCACCGGGAGCCAGTGCAGCTCGCACAGGAGAAGTGTCACATGGGAGCGCCACGTCCCATGCATGCCATGCCATGCATTGCAACCAAAGGTGAGATTCAGCCGGTTCGGATCGGTTCGAGCGAATCGGTAGTACTGACCTGTGAGTGGGCCCTCCCCCTCCCCGCCCTCTTCCCGCTCGCCCACTTCGGTGCTATGCCGTCCTATTTAGCCATGTTTTCTAAGCTGCGTGTGTGCATGGAAGCCACGCACGCAAGCAAAATGCATGTGCGGAAGGCACATGAGCGAGCAAAGTGAGCATGCACGCATTCACGCTCACCTTTTCGGTGCTGGGCAAACCGGTTATTAAATTATGTGATGCCCACCTCTGATTGTAACCAGGCAAATGTTTACGAATAAGATGGCATGGCAAAGGCTCAAAGGGAAGGGAGGAAAAATTTTGAAGGCAAGGGTTATTCATAAAGAGTCCTTCTTTCCTAGAATTTATGGTAAAGATGTCTTCCAGAATTGATTTGTGACTTGGAAAGGACATTCTCATTGACCACACACAACACACAGATACACACTTTTTGCAAAATCATACAGCTGCTCTTATGAGTGGTGCGGTGGCCTAGAGGTGGAGCTCTCACCTCACAATCAGGAGGCTGTGAGTTCGATCCTAGATAGAGGCAGATATTTCTCTCTCTGGGCACAATGGGAATATATCTGCTGAACAAAACTCTGCATTGGTGATAGGAAGGGCATCCGGCCAGTAAACACTCAGCTCCATTAAGTTACCCAGACTCCACCCTGCATGGGATTATGGGGATCAAAAAATAAAATAAAATACAGTTGCTCTTACTCAAATGCTTTGCCTTAGGAAGGAAAAGAATAAAGAGAGAGACAACTGTAATGCTCTCTACATGGGGCTCCTCTTGGGGTGCACCCGGAGGCTCCAACTGGTGCAGAATGCGCGGGGGATTATGGGAGCGACAGGGCGCTCCCATGTGACACCTCTCCTGCGCGAGCTGCATTGGCTACTGGTGGACTACTGGGTGCGTTTCAAGGTGTTGGTAATCACCTTTAAAGCGCTCCATGGCTTAGGACCAGGGTACTTACGGGACCACCTTCTGCCACCAATTGCCTCCCACCGACCGGTTCGCTCCCACAGAGAGGGCCTCCTCAGGGTGCCGTTAGCCAGACAATGCCGGCTGGCAGCCCCCAGGGGGAGAGCCTTCTCTGTGGCAGCTCCTACCCTCTGGAATGACCTTCCTCCAGAGTTAAGAACAATTTCTGACCTCCCAACTTTCCGGCGGGCTTTAAAAACATATTGTTTTCAGCTTGCCGGCTTAGCCTGATTCCTGTCAAATATTTTATTATTTTTAGAGTTTTATTATCTTTTTAAATTAAATTTGTTTTAACTATGGCTATTTATATTTGTTCTTTTTATGAAATTTTAACTTTTGTGTATTTGCTTTTTAATTTGGCTGTTCACCGCCCTGAGTCTGCAAGGAAACGGGCGGTATATAAATCTAATAAAACTTAAACTTAAACTTAAACTTAAAAAAAAGGAATGAAGGAAGTAAAAAATTTGCCTGGCTCCGCCCCCATCTATTCTCTGCCTCCCAAGTCGCAGCTGATTGGGAGGAAATGGGGATTTTGCAGTAACCTTCTCCTGGATTGGGCTGGGAATGGAGATTTTATGGTATCTTTCCCCTGCCAGGCCCACCAAGCCATGCCACACCCACCAAGCCACACCCAGAACCAGTTTCAAAAATTTTGAAACCCACCACTGCAGCAGAGGTGTGTGCGCACACATGGTGGAGCTGGGTTGAGGCGATGGCTGTCATGCCTGCAGAGAGGGCTCTCCTTGCCACCTGTGGCACGCGTGTGGCACAAACGGTTGCAAACTGGGGACGAATCATTTTGCCTTCTGTCAAAATTGAGGGCAATCAGCAATTCTACTTCACAGAGGAAATCAAACACGACACACCTCCTGCTGGCAGTGAGAACAGTTTTAATTTATTAAAGCGCTCAAAAACTCAATATGCGCTCATGGGACATGTGAACTTCAAAGAGTAATAATAATAATAATAATAGTAATCCTCGATGGGTGGATAAAAAATGCCAAATCCAGTTTAAACATTTGGCTGACTGTGCAATGGACCTTAATAATAATAAGACATAATGATAATGAATCGTGCCCTTCGTCCACGTAGCCATGTTTGACAGATTCTATTTATTAAGGAAAATAGGTGGGTGTGGAATGTTTCCAGTGTTTCACACAGCTGAACAAGAAGAAAGGACATTGGAAGAATAAAGGGCCCAGAACTTTTGTAAACTATTGATATTTCACAATGTGGCATAGGGCCTGGGTACTTGCGGGACCGCCTTCTGCCGCTGATAGCCTCCCACCGGCCAGTATGCTCCCACAGAGGGGGATTCCTCAGGGTGCCCTCAGCCAGGCAATGTCGGCTGGTGGCGCCCAGGGGGAAAGCCTTCTCTGTGGCAGCCCCTGCCCTCTGGAATGACCTCCCCCCGGAGATACGGAGGATACCAGATCTCCGGGCTTTTCGCCGTGCCCTAAAAACTTTTCTGTTTCATCAAGCTGGGCTGGCATACCCCCCCCCCGCCCCCTTAGATATTTTTAATTGTAAATGGATTTTAGTCGGGAGGTTTTAAATTTTGGGCCAAAATTTGTATAATTCTTTTAATAATTTTAAATTATTAAATTATTTAATAATTGTTTAAAATTATTATTTTAAATGTGTCTAGTTGTTCTGGTGTGCAGTGCTCTATAGCGTCGTTTTGAGTAGAAACAGTTGATGTCCAGGATGTGAGGGGTCTGTAAATATTTTCACAGCCCTCTTTTTGACTAGTGTAGTATACAGGTCCCCAATGGAAGGCAGGTTGGCAGCCATAGTTTTTTCTGAGGTTCTAATTATCCTCTGAAGTCTGTGTCTGTCTTGTTGGGTTGCAGAGCCAAACCAGACAGTTATAGAGATGCTGATGACAGACTCAATAATTCCTCTGTAGAACTGGATCAGCAGCTCCTTGGGCAGTGTGAGCTTTCTTCTGAGTTGGCGCAGAAAGAACATTCTTTGCTGTGCTTTTTTGATGACATTTTGATATTGACATGAAAGCTCCCTGAATAAATTAAGCTGGTCCATCATTCACAAGAAAGTAGAAGGTTGTGTCCAAAACAGATCATGCCAAACAAATCTTATTTCATTCTTTGACAGAGTGATTAAATTAGTGGACCAGCGAAACACAAGTGGACATTATAAACTTGGATTTCAGAAAGGCATTTGACAAAGTAGAGCACACCTTACTTCTTGGCAAGTTAAAAAAATGTGGGATAGGCAGCATCGTCACCAGATGGATTTGGTGGACTAGTTGACCAACCAGATGGACTAGTTGACCAACAGCACTCAACATGTAGTCCTTAATGGAACCACATCTACCTGGAGGGAAATAAACAATGGGGTTTTCACTGGAGGCTTTTAAGAAGAGACCGGACAACCATTTGACCAGAATGATGTAGTGCAGTGATGGCTAATCTTTTTGTTGTCGCGTGCCAAAAGCGGGAGGAGGGGGGGGGGGTTCACATGCATGCATGCCCACACCCATAATTCAATGCCCCCCTGCCCCCCACCCCATCCATGCACATGTGCCCCCGCGCAAGCATGCACATCCCCCCCCCACGCTCCATTTTGGGCCTAGTAAGCCTCCCTGAAGCCTCCGGAGGCCGGAAACAGCCCATTTCCAGACTTCCGGTAGACCCATTTTTTTGCCCTCCCTAGGCTCCAGAGGCTTCTTGGAGCCTGGGGAGGGTGAAAAGGGCCTCCCCCATCCCCCTGGAGGCCCTCCAGAGGCCGAAAATGCCCTCCCAGAGCCTCTGAGTGAGCCCTGTACTTACCTGGCATCCAAAACAGGCCGTGTGGAGACTCCTGAGAGGGGAGGGATGGGAGCGCATGCATGTACACTGGAGCTGAGTAGGGCAACAGCTTGCGTGCCCACAGATACGGCTCTATGTGCCATCTGTGGCACATGTGCCATAGGTTCGCCATCATGGGTGTAAAGTCTCCTGCTTAAGCAAGAGGTTGGACTAGAAGACCTCCCAGGTCCCTTTCAATTCTGTTATTCTGTTATCATGCTTCCCAAGATCATTTTCCGAAGTGCAGTTACCGTATTTTCCGGCGTATAAGACGACTGGGCGTATAAGACGACCCTCCTCAGAGCCATTTAAGGCTCGTCAGAGCTTTATGGGCTGGTCTGCCTGGTTACAGGAGAATGAGACCCGGCGTATAAGACGACCCCCGACTTTTGAGAAGATTTTTGTGTGTTAGAAAGTAGTCTTATACGCAGGAAAATACAGTACTAAGCCAAGTGTTTCCCATGCTATACCTTAAGTGAAAAACTTTGTGCTTTGTCTACTAAGTTAGACACTGCTACTTTCCGCCTGTTTCTTTGCCTGATCAAGACCTTTCTGGGTTTTGTTTCTGCCTTCAAGAATAACAGGAATGAGGCCCGGGCAAAAGTTGAAAGACATTTATGATTTGAGGAAAATGTCATTGAAGACGCCATTCAAAGCTGAAACAGTGCAATCCCCCTCTTCTGAAAGTCAAGTGAAGCAGCGGTATTCCTTCCCTTTGCTTCCTTCTGGGGCAACTTCTTATGTTCTCTAGCATTTGTACAAAAACATCTCTGCAAAAGTCTTTTATTTTTTTTAAACTATTGCAACCACAGTTGGAAGCTAAGAGAAGAATGCAGTAGCGTTAGTGCGGACAGAAATTATTTATTTTATTTATTTTATTAAATTTGTATACCGCCCTTCTCCTACTGGACTCAGGGCGGTGAACAGCCAAGAAAGGGGGGTTAGGGGAGGGGGGAGGGGAGGGAGGGGTTAGGTGAGAGGGGGGGTAGGGGAGGGAGGGGTTAGGGGAGGGGGGGAAATGGGGGAAAAATTTGTATTTGTAAAAGTTTTTTAATTAAAAAAAAGAATAAAAAACATCCCAATACAAAATGTCCTGATTATCTAGAATTATTGTTGTTGTTAGTTGCGAAGTTGTGTCTGATCCTTCGCGACCCCATGGACAAGGTTCCTCCAGGCCTTCTTGTCCTCTACCATCCTCTGGAGTCCATTTAAGCTCACACCGACTGCTTCAGGGACTCCATCCAGCCACCTCGTTCTCTGCCGTTCCCTCCTTCTTTTGCCCTCCATCTTTCCCAGCATTAGGCTCTTCTCCAGTGAGTCCTTCCTTCTCGTTAGGTGGCCAAAGTATTTGAGTTTCATCTTCAGGATCTGGCCTTCTAAAGAGCAGTCAGGGTTGATCTCCTCTAGGACTGACCAGTTGAATCGTCCAACATGTGGAGTAGATTAAATTTTAAATATTAAATATTGATTGTTTCCTAGTATGATTTGATTGCTTATTTGTACCCTATGACTATCATTAAGTGTTGTACCTTATGATTCTTGATGAATGTATATTTTCTTTTTCTGTACACTGAGAGCTTATGCACCAAGACAAATTCCCTGTGTGTCTAATCACACTTGGCCAATAAAGAATTTTATCTATCTATCTAAAAGAAACAGGCCCAGAACTGAGCTCTTGGGAGGTGTGGGTTCTTTTTTTAAAAAAATTAATTTTTTAATTTTTATTTTTTTAATTAGATTTATATGCCACCCTTCTCCAGAGACTCGGGGTGGCTTACAATGCGTTAAGCAATAGCCTTCATACTTTTGTATATTTTATACAAAGTCAGCTTATTGCCCCCACAAACTGGGTCCTCAATTTACCTACCTTAGAAAGGATGGAAGGCTGAGTCAACCTCGAGCCTGGTGAGATTCGAACTTGCAATAATTGCAGACAGCTGAATGTTAATAACAGGCTTTTAGTCTGCTGAGCTATCCAGGCTCCGTTTTGGAGGACAAGAACTGCTGCTACTGACATTTCAGATTTTAAATGAAGACATTCAGATGAATGTTTTTAAGCATGTAATTTAGAGTGATTGCGTTGAGTTTGGAAAGCTTAAGATAGGACTCTCTATTCAAGTGCTGTTTTGCTGTGCTTTTTAAAGCAAAGAGAAATAATTGTGTAATATAATAAAGGGGAAAAAATGCAAGTCACAGCTTCATATTTCATTGTTGTAAGACGATTAACCAGTCGTAAAATTTATTAAGTCATTATTTTTATAACATCATCCCATGAAAAACATTACGTTAGAGTTGAAGAGAAAAAAGACAGGGCAACAAAAAATTTAAAGGAAACAACCCCAGTAACAGAATGAGTAGCATAATTGGCAGGGGCCCCTGGAGGTCTTCTAGTCCAACTCCTTGCTCAAGTAGGAAACCCTATACCCATGATGGCGAACCTATGGCCCGCGTGCCAGAGGTAGCACACCGAGACATATCTGTGGGCACGCGAGCTCAGCTCCAGCACACTGATTTTCGGGCCTTCTGGGCCCACCAGTCGGCAAACAGGCCATTTCCAACCTCCGGAGGGCCTCCGGGGTGTGTGTGGGGAAGGCCGTTTTCACCCTCCCCAGGCTCCTAGAAAGGCTCTGGAGCCTGGGGAGAATGAAAAACGGATCTACCAGGCCCCTGTGTCATCACATGCCAAAAGCGGGAAGGGCATGGGGGGGGGGGGGGGTCACGCGCACATCGTGGGAGGGGGGAGGGGCACATAGAATTATGGGTGTTGGCACGCGCACATGTGTCCCCTCCGCGCTCTCCCTGCTTTTGGCACGCGATGGCAAAAAGGTTAGCCATCACTGCCCTATACCATTTCAGACAAATGGCTGTCCAATTTCTTCTCTTAAAAATCTCCAGTGTTGGAGCACCCATCATTTCTGGAAGCAACTGATTAATTGTTCTAACTTTGTCAGGAAATTTCTCCTTAGTTCTAGGTTAGTTCTCTCCTTGATTAGTTTCCACCCATTGCTTCTTGTCCTGCCTTCAGGTGCTTTGGAGAGTAGCTTGACTCCCCTCTTCTTTGTGGTAGCCCCTCAGATATTGGAACACTGCTATCGTGTCATTTGATTTTTTTAAAAAAATTTGATTTATATGCCGCCCTTCTCCGAAGACTCAGGGCGGCTTACAATGTATTAAGCAATAGCCTTCATACTTTTGTATATTTATACAAAGTCAGCTTATTGCCCCCACAAACTGGGTCCTCAATTTTACCTACCTTAGAAAGGATGGAAGGCTGAGTCAACCTTGAGCCTGGGGAGATTCGAACTGGTGTAATTGCAGACAGCTGGATGTTAATTACGGTGCTTTAGTCTGCAGAGCTAAACCAGGCTCTGATCAAATTGTCTCAACATCCTATTTTTATTCCTTTGGGGCCCATAGAACGCTAATTCAAAAAATTGACAAGCAATTCATATCAACAATCTACTGCTGTGTTTGAAGTGTAGAATTATCCTTCCGATGTTGTATAATAATTTCTTTGGCTCTTTCCCACATGTGGAAAAAAAAAATCCATAATTGTTGATGTCTTGACAACCTCCAAATATTTGGGGATACGGCCAGAATGAACATATGCATCCTTGACAAGCAGCAATGACTTTAAAGTCATACAGACAATCCTGTGAATTTTCAGTTACAAAATGGGACAATTATAAGCTATATCCCAATCACAAGTTCAGTTTCCAACTCTTGAATGGCATTTCTGAACGATCGGAAAATGTTGCTCTACGTCAGCTATAAAATTCTAGACAGATTCTTTGGAATCTGATCAACAGCTCCATCGTATGGGAGGCCAGTAATGATTATAACATACAGTATCATCAAAAAACAATGGAGCCTGGATAGCTCAGCAGACTAATGCACTGTAATTTAACTCCAGCTATCTGCAATTAGTAAGTTCGAATCTAACCAGGCTCAAGGTTGACTCAGCCTTCCATCCTTTCTAAGGTAGGTAAATTGAGGACCCAGTTTGTGGGGGCAATAAACTGACTTTGTATAGAATATACAAAAATATGAAGGCTATTGCTTAATGCATTGTAAGCCGCCCTGAGTCTCCGGAGAAGGGCGGTATATAAATCAAATTAAAAAAAAAATAATAAAAATCCAGGAACCTGATTTCTGTTTCTAATAAATAGTTCCAAGATCTGAAATAGACACGGTCTGTTTGCACAGTTCATTATGCCTGACTCGGAGACGCAACATTGCTCTGTTTAAGGCAGGGGTCAGCAACCTTAAACATTCAAAGAGCCATTTGGACCCATTTCTCACAGAAAAGAAAACACTGGGAGCCACAAAACCCTTCCCGTGCCTGACTATTTCTTGAGCGGCCATAAAACTAGCATATATAGTTGAATTAAACATTGTTTTCTTCTGAAACTTTTCTTTCCTCGGATTTATCCATGGTTGGCCTACTGGAGGTTGAAAAGCTCAATAAATCGTGTGCCGGCAGGTGTCGCAAATTGGCGGTTGTGATGTATATTTTGAATGACAGGGAGCCACAGCAGAGGGGTGAAAGAGCCACATGCGGCTCCAGAGCCTCAGATTGCTGACCCCTGGTTTAAGGTAATTAAGTTTTGTTATTTAAATACAAGTAGTCCTTGACTTACAACTGGTTGCTTAGCAACCGTTCAAAGTTACAACTGGTACCCTGAAATAGTAGTTATGTCCTGATTCTGAAGATTTGACAGCTGGCCCTTTCTGCATTTTGGGTGCTTGATAACCAGTCTGTATTTATGGTCATAAACCAGGGGTGTCAAACTCAAGGCCCACAGGCCAGATCTGGCCTGAGAGGTGCTTAGATGTGGTTCACGGGGCTGCCCTGGAAACAGCAAAGAGCTGGCCCTTGGTGCTTCTGTGAGGGAAAGTGGAGCTCGGGAAGGCCGTGTGTGGCCCTCCCGAGCTCCGTTTTCCCTGGCAGAGGGTTGCAGGAGACCGTCACTGATGAAAACGGAGCTTGTGAGCCCATTTTTCCTGGCAGAGCGCTCGGGCCTCCACAGGTGCTCCCAACATGAGTGACTTTGAGCTCGCCACGCCCACCTTGACCACGCCCATCCCAGCCCCACAAGGTCAAACATAACCCTGATGCGGCCCCCAATGAGAGGGCAAGAGCCTGGATAGCTCAGCAGACTAATGCATTGCGATTAACTCCAGCTGTCTGCAATTACTGTAAATTCGAATCTCACCAGGCTCAAGGTTGCCTGAGTAGCGTAGGGGGCTAATGCCTCCTACTAAAGGCAGCAATTAACATCCAGCTGCCTGTAATTCTGTGAGTTCAATCCTAGCCAGGCTCAAGGTCGACTCAGCCTTCCATCCTTTCTAAGGTGAGTAAATTGAGGACCCAGTTTGTGGGGAAAATAAGCTGACTTTGTATAAATATACAAAAAGTATGAAGGCTATTGCTTAATGCATTGTAAGCCGCCCTGAGTCTTCGGAGAAGGGCGGCATATAAATCAAATTTAAAAAAAAATGAAATCAAGTTTGATACCCCTGCCATAAACAGTATTCCATAGGCATATGAGCATGATTTATTATGGTTTTGCTAAAAACAAGTGTTTACTTTTGGGTTTTGGCAAAATCGCATCATAGCAAATAATAGGTTTGCTTAATGATCATTGTGCTTGTTTCACAAGTGCTAGGTTTCCTTAATGACCACAAGAAAAAAGCTTGTAAAACTGGGTTGGCCACATGATTACCCAATTTAGGATGGTCATGGCATTATCATAATCAGCAGGCACCATTACAGTCATAAGTCAAGGACTATCTATACAGGGTACACCATAATTGAGTCCAAAATTTCTGTTGCTCAGCGAGAGGCCTGTTAAGTGAATTTGGCCCATTTTACAACTTTTTTGCAACAGTTGTTAAGTGAATCCCTGCAGCTGTTAACTTAGTAACATGGTTGTTAAGTGAATCTGGCTCCCCTATATTGACTTTCCTTGTCAAAAGTTCACAAAAGGTGATTACATGACCTCAGGACATTGCAACCGTCATAACCATGAGTCAGTTGCCAGGAGCCTAAATTTTGATCGTACGGTCATGGGGATGCTGCAATGGTTGTAAATGTGAAAAAAGGTCATAAATAAGGGGTGGGCAAACGGGGCCCTTTTACAACCTGTGGACTTCAACTCCCAGAATTCCTGAGATAGCTTGGCTGTCTCAGGAATTCTGGGAGTTGAAGTCCACAGGTTGTAAAAGAGCCCCATTTGCCCATCCCTGTCATAAATCACTTTTTCCAGTGTCATTGTAACTTCAAATGGTCACTAAATGAATGTTGTAAGTTGAAAACTATCTGTATTCATAAACCATTCTCATAGGGTTGGGGTTAGGGTTGAGTGAACAAAATACAATGATCAAATAGCTTAACAGAGAGGTAGGCAGTGATCTAGATAACATTAAAGAAGTTCCTGCAGATTTTACTCTGCTAATCATTGCTGACTTTAGATGGTGGTGCTAATCTTATCTCATCTCTTGTTTCAAGGTCATTGAGCCAGCGCTGTCCCCAAAAAATTTCTGCAGTCATGTGACTACGATAATGTCCCAGAGCAGTGTTACCTTCTGACTGAAGTGGTGCCTATTTATCTACTTGCATTGCGTGCTTTCGAATTGTTAGGGTAGCAGGACCTGAGATGAGGATGGGAGCTCGCCCTGTCACATGGCATTCGGGTCTCGATCTTGGGCTGCCAGTTTTCCAGCCGACAAGCCTAGCGCCTTAACCACTGAGCCACTGTGCTACCCTGATATGATCTAGCAAACTGGTTAATTTCCTCCCATTCTCTCCCACCCCCCAAAGCTAACCAAGACTAAACATGGGATGTGTCTTGATTCTACCTCCAAAAATCATGGCACAATCTTGCAAAAGAGGTACTGAAGTTCCCATTATTGGTCTGTTGCAGAGGTGGGATTCACATACCGTATTTTTCGGAGTATAAGACACATCAGAGTATTAGTATTTGGGGAGGAAAAATAAGAAAAAAAGCAGATTGGCAGGTTGATCGGCCTCCCGGAATACCCCCAATCAGCTGTTCTCAGAGGTGAATTTTAGCAACAGGTTCCTTGGTTGTGAGCTCTGTGCCTTGCTTTTTTTTTTTTTTTTGCTTTTTTTTTCCTGCTCCTGAAACTTCTGAAACTCTGTTTCAGGAAAAACTTTTTTTTCCTGCCTCTGAAAGCCTCCGAAACAGAGCTTCAGAAAAAGAGTCTCTGAAGGTCTATTTGGCGATTTCTTTTCTGAAGTTTCTGATGTTTTTTTCAGCCTCTGAAACATCCGTTTGAGAAGCTGGGTGGGCTACATTCGGATTATAAGATGCACCCAGATTTTCACCTTCTTTTTTGGGGGGAAAAAGGTGTGTCTTATACTCTGAAAAATACGATAATTTACCTACTGGTTCACCCAGCATCAAAAAAGTGAGCATGCGGCTTTCTATGCATGTGCTCTGATCACATGCATGCACCTGACCTCTAAAATGTGCCTAAATAGGACAGCCGGGGTGGGTCTACCCCAGTGATGGGTTTCAAATTTTTTTACTACCGGTTCTGTGGGCCTGGCTTGGTGGGAATGGCAGGGGAAGGATGCTATAAAATCTCCATTCCTGTTGTGGCTCTGTTGCCTGAGCCTGTGTCATCAGCAGATGCAGACTCTGAGAGTGAGGGAGAGGAGTTGGCAAGGCCTCCTTCTCCAGGACCCTACTCTCTGGCAATGCCTCCAGAGGACACCGAAGGGCAAGAGATAGGCCCAGAGCCAAGCACGTCCCCGCAGCCACAGGTGGACAGTGATGAGGGTAATGAGTCTTGGCTGGACCCTCACCAGCGTCGCAGAGACAGGCGCACGCAACAGAAGACAAGGCATGCCCGTGATTAGCTGACTCACTGGACCACACCCCACAGGCTATAAAAGGGGGTGAGTTAAGCATTCAGACTCTGTGACGGACAAAACTAACTAATCCCTTGGAGTCACTTTGCATCTCGGCTTCAGATTTATTCCTGGACAATTGTTATGGTGTATATTTTCTTCTAAGTTGATAAAAGGTCTTGGCAAGCAGCTGCTGGGATTGCTGCCAAGCGTCTTATCGGACTAATTGGTTGCCTGCCAGTTTATTTAACCTCCGACTGTCTGTCTGAGTGTGTGTGTGTGTGTGTGTGTGTGTGTGTGTGTGACGGGGACAGAACAATTCCCTCCTGATCAGCTGGGACTTGGGAGGCAGAGAATAGATGGGGATGGGGCCAGTTAGAATTTCTACTACCGGTTCTCCAGAACTGGTCAGAACCTGCTGAAACCCACCTCTCTGATCTGTTGGCTGCAAGGCCCATTTCTACATTAAATCGAAGCAGTTTTTAAAGCAGAGACCGTAACAACTGAATAGAACATTTTACAAAACAATAATTAAGCCGGTGTGTAAAAACTAGAGGTATTAAAATGCGCTGAGAAGTGAGGATTTCAAAATGAAAGGAGGTACCACCGAATTTGGTTTTTTGGAGAATAAAAGTTAATGAGATGCAGCTTGTTCCAGTTTGAGGTTCTTTTCTGAAAGGTATTTAGCAATATGAATATATATGAAGGCATTAATAGGAGGCATTAAAACTCCACAACTTCCTTTTCTTTTTCTTTTTTGGCAGAAGAGAATGAAAGTAAGAGAGGTAGTATAAGACACTTTAAGTGACGTTAATGCTAGGAAGTTTTAGCCAGATAGTTACAAGGGCTTTACTCTGATAATGTGAATATCATTGTGATTTATTCCTTGGATGTCTTTTTAAGGAAGAGATAGTAAGATGAAGAATAGACAGCAAGGCAGTTTTGCATACGGTCCTTAGAAATATTCTGTTAAATCAAATTTCTTAAGCCAAAAGGGTCCTACTGTGACAAACCTTCCAAAAACGTCTTAATTTTATTTTATTTTTTAAAAACTAAAGTTCAAAGAGCTTGTTAACCTGTGATTGTATGCTTGTCTGAATTGCCAGATTTGACAGAATATCTTACTGGGATTATTAGTCTCTTCTTGAAATGATGGATGATTATTATTATGGGTTTCACGCCTTTTTACTTTTACAAAAAAAAAAAAAAACCTTTGGTAAGTATATGGTTTTAAAAAACATGCTCCCACAACACAGATAGTCCTCGATTTACGACCACAATGGAACCCAATGTTTCCGTTGCTAAGTGAAACGTTTGTTAAGTGAGACATTTGTTGCCCCATTTTACGACTTTTCTTGCCACGTATGTTACGTGAATTATGGCTGTTGTTAAGTGAGTAACAGGGTTGTTAAGCAAATCTAACTTCCCCATTGACTTTTCTCATCAGAAGGTCGCAAAAGGGGATCACATGACCCTCCGGACACTCCGACAGTCATAAATATGAGTCAGTGGCCAAGCGCCTGAATTTTCATTACATGACCATGAGGATGCTACAATGGTTATAACAGGGGTGGGTTCTAAATTTTTTTACCACCGGTTCTGTGGGCGTGGCTTATTTTGTCGGCGTGGCTTGATGGTCATGTGACAATTCTTTAGAATTTAGCAGAGGTACTGGTCTACCAGGCTTTTAACTGCTTGCAGAGCTGTACCAATCTACCCATTTATTTTTTGCAGGCACTGGTCTACTCATGTATTTTTGCAGGCACTGATCTACTCATGTATTTTTGCAGGCACTGGTCTACCCATTTATTTTTGCAGGCACTGATCTACTCATGTATTTTTGCAGGCACTGGTCTACTCATTTGTTTTCTTTTAACACTGATCAGCTGTAGGGCGGCCCTTTGAAGCCTCCCGGCAAGAGTTTAAACAATTTTTTCCCTCTAGCCATCAGCTGGGACTTAGGAGGCAGCAATAGATTGGGGGTGGGGCCAAATAAAAGGTAAGAATAACGCAGGGGGCGTGGGGCGTGGAGGGGTAGAACCGGTTCAGTGATGTCATATCGTCACCGCTACAGGCTTGGGAGAACTGGGCCGAACCGGAAGGAACCCACCACTGGGTTATAAGTCTGAAAAACAGTGATAAGTCACTTTTGTGCAACATGTGCAAGCTGTCTAATAACTGTCTAATAACAAGCATTCAAATTCAGAATCATCAATTCATTTAGTAAATCTGAATCTTTCTCTTCTCTATTCCTGTCTTGAAGCAGACCCATCTAAACAAATTCTATGCGAAGAGTGAGATATTAATAATAGGAAATGCTTTCTTACGTGCAAATGGGGGAAAAAAAAACCATTTAGGTGTGAAGATGTCAAAGTAATTGAGGGTTTATTTAAGTAGCAGAATAATAGAGGTGGAAGGGACCTTGGAGGTCTTCTAGTCCAACCCCCTGCTTAAGCAGGAAACCCTATATACCATTTCAGACAAATGGTTGTCCAATCTCTTCTTAAAAATTTCCAGTGTTGGAGCATTCACAACTTCTGGAGGCAAGTTGTTCCACTGATTAATTGTTGTATCTCTCAGGAAATTTCTCCTTAGTTCTAAGTTGCTTCTCTCCTTGATGAGTTTCCATCCATTGCTTCTTATCCTGCCTTCAGGTGCTTTGGAGAATAGCTTGACTCCCACTTCTTTGTCGCTGCCCATGAGATATTGGAACAATGCTATGATGTCACCCCTAATCCTTTTGTTCATTTTAAGTCTTTTATTTAAATCCATGTTAGAAGGCCTCTGTATCTCTCCCTCACTGGGATTCAGGTAGAGGTAGACATGCAATCATGTATGAACTTCTATAGAGCCAGAAAGTCCACTATTAGTATCATTATTATGATTATTATGACTCTGTTGTTTTGTATATATACTGAGAGGCTCTGTGCCGGAGGCAAATTCCTTGTGGGTCGAATCACACTTGGCCAAATAAAGTATTGTATTGTATTGTATTGTATTGTATTGTATTGTATTGTATTGTATTGTATTGTATTGTATTGTATTGTATTCCATTCCATTCCATTCCATTCCATTCCATTCCATTCCATTCCATTCCATTCCATTCCTCCAATCTCTTTGAAATTAGTTAGAGCCACCTGATTAGGTATCTTGAATCAGGGGTGTCTGGAGAGGGAGGTTCAAAAAAGTCAAGATGGCGACTGTAACTGTGGCACCCCCCTTTTCTACATTACATAAAAACGAAGGCAGGACTTTAACCATGTGCTTTTGACCGCCATCTTGATTTTTGTTTGTTTCCCCTTGGTCATGGATATCCCCCCAGATTTAGCCTGCAGGGTGAATGATTGAAGTGTTACACTAAAGCTCCTCAAAATCACTCCTAAAATGGTGGGAAAGAAATAGAAACAAGAGAAAGAAAGAAAGAAAGAAAGAAAGAAAGAAAGAAAGAAAGAAAGAAGGAAGGAAGGAAGGAAGGAAGGAAGGAAGGAAGGAAGGAAGGAAGGAAGGAAGGAAGGAAGGAAGGAAGGAAGGGAAAGAGAAGGAAGAATAAATAAACAAACAGATAAATAAATAAATAAGTAAAGTAAGTAAGTAAGTACTTAAAAAACCCCCAGAAATTCCAGTTCTGTCCAGTAACTAAGTAAGTAAGTAAGTAAGTAAAGTAATTAAGTAAGTAAGTAAGTAAGTACTTAAAGAAAAACCAGAAAGTCCAGTTGTCTTTTGAAAAAAGAACCTCTGGGATAAGGAAGGAAGGAAGGAAGGAAGGAAAGAAAGAAGGATTATGTTTGTCTCCCATGATAATTTGCAGTCAAAAATTCAAAAGAAGAAGAAAACGTTTGTATACAGTGGTGAAAAGGCTGAACGCGAATATTTCTGAGGTAAAGAAATCCTTTGGAAACGCAAGTCATGTTTTGCTTTTTATTTTGTTTGCATACGTTTGGGAGTTTTCAGAGAAAAAAAAATAATCAATCCCATTGTAAATTGTAATAAATCTCGCAAGACCTCCCAGGTAAAAAAATCCTGATTTGGGGCAAACACTGTTGTTTAAATGAAAGAGATGCAAAATGGTGCTAATTAGGAAAGACAGAATGTAAAACAATCGAGGGCCTGTTTAATTTGAAGCATATCGCTTGAAGTAGAACAATTATCCTATTATAGCAATAGAATATTGTGTCAGTCTGTGTGTGTGTGTGTTGCTTCTACATCAGCACTGAAAATCCTTTCCTCTTCCCTTCTGTGAGAGAAAATACATTATTATCTACTTGACCCAAGACATGGCAATTATGGATCTGGAGCTGGAAACTCTGTAGAGATTATAACAAAATCATCCAGTCAGCAGGAAACATTTAATTAACATCCATATCTTCAAATATTCACTGGGCTGATAGGTGACATTCCAGTATGGTCCTGGCCGAGCCAAGAATGAAAGATCTTTGCTCCTCGTTCCCTCTATGATCTCTCTGGTTGCATTCACACAACATCTTAACTCAAGTGTTGGTCGTTCTGTTTTTTTTGGTGTCTATGGAGATTCTCCGTCATCCAGGTCATGGTTGTCCCACAGGTGCTTTTTTTTTTTTTTTTTTTCAAAAGGCAACTGGACTTCCTTGTATTTTTGGGAAGACGTTTCGCTTCTCCTCCAAGAAGCTTCTTCAGCTCTGACTGGATGGTGGGGAATGGAAGGATTGATACTCATTGCAGACAGCTGGTCATTTGTGTTCTTTCAAAGGGTCGTTGAGGCCACTTGGAGGTTTATTCCTGTCCTCAGGGTCACCTGAGTAATGCAAATGGGTGTGGAGCAGGGGTGGGATTGAAAAATTTTAGCAACCGGTTCTCTGCCTGAGGGGGACTGGCCATGGGGGCATGGTATACTCGGCTTCCTGCACCATAATGGGGAGACGTTTTCACCTCCACAGGCTCTGGAGGCTTTCCTCGAGCCTCTGGGAGGAGAAAAACAGTTTTCCCCAGGTTCCAGAGGCCCTCCGGAGGCTAGAAAAAGGCTCATTTTCTCACTTCCGGTAGGCCCATTTTTCACCCTCCGAGAACCTCTGTGCAGGCCCTGCGCTTACTTCGCATCCAAAATGGGCCACGTGGAGACTCCTGGGAAGGGTGGGGTGGGCGGACATTTAAAAGAAAAAAAGTCTCTGCCGATCAGGCAACTCAGCTTGGATCGTCAGTGGCATTTAAAAGAAAAAAAAACCCCTTTTTTTCTTTTAAATGTCTCTGACGATCCAAGCTGAGTCGCCTGATCGTCAGAGGCATTTAAAAGAAACAAAAGTCTCTGCCGATCAGGAAACTCAGCTGGGATCGTCAGAGCCTTTTGAAAGCACTTTTTTTTACAGCCTCTTCGCCGAAGAGGTTGTAGAAAAAATGGCTTTAAAAGTAAAAGTTAAAAAAAAATGGCCACACCCACCCAGTCACATTTACACCCCCCCCCACCAAGCCACGCCCACAGAACCGGTAGTAACAAATTTTAGATTTCACCATTGCAGTGAACAAATCAAATACTCCTTCTTCCTCCCATTTTCCCCACAACAACCCTGTGAGGTGGGTTGGGCTGGAAGAGAGTAACTGGCCCAAGACTAGAACTCACAGTCTCCTGGTGATTGGCCCAAAGACACCATGATGGCTTTCATGCCTAAGGCGGGACTAGAACTTACAGTCTCCTGGTGATTGGCCCAAAGACACCATGATGGCTTTCATGCCTAAGGCGGGACTAGAACTCACAGTCTCCTGGTGATTGGCCCAAAGACACCATAATGGCTTTCATGCCTAAAACGGGACTAGAAGTCTCAGTCAGGTGATTGGCCCAGTCAATCAGATGGCCTTCATGTGTAAAGAGAGACTAGAACTCATCAACTCCTGGTATCTAGCCTGGTGCCTTCACCACTAGACCAAACTGGCTCAGTTACTGGCTTTTTGGTCAATTTCTGGCAAAAAAAAAAAAAAAAACAACCACCCATAAGATTCACTTAATGACCATTAACAACTGCCATGTTCATTTAACGCCTGTGGCATTCACTTAACAGGAATCACAATAAAAGTCATAAAATTAGATCCGGCGACATGACTTGATTTAGAATCGTCATGATTTAGGATGGAATAGCTGGGGCCCATGTTGGTCATAAGAAAAGGACTTACCTGTATTGCTATTACACCAAGAGAAATTGGGCGCCTCAGAATTTTTTTCTAAAAGGGGGTGCTTATTAATTTTTTGATGCTGAGGGAGGAAAAACCTAATTCTTTAAAAGGAGATTGGACCGCCATTTGTCTGAAATGATATAGGGCTGTGATGGCGAACCTATGGCACGGGTGCCACGGGTGGCACGTGGAGCCATATCTGAGGGCACATAAGTGTTGCCCTAGCTCAGCTCCAGCACACATGTGCCTGCCGGCCAGCTGATTTTCGGGCCTTCCGGGTCCACCGGAAGTTGAGAAATGAGCTGTTTCCGGCCTCCTGTTGTGGCCCTGTCCTCTGAGCCTATCCCATTGGAGGAAGGAAGCTCTGAGCATGAGGAAGAGGAGCCAGCCAGATCTCCCAGCCCCCCCCCCCCCCGGCACCGTCTCAGGTGCCAGCTGAAAGAGAGCAAAGTAGTGGGGAAACAGGTGTCTCAGATGAGAGTGAGGGAGAGACGTCATTCCTGGCGCACGTCAAAGAAGGCGAGATAAGCGCTTACAGCAGCTGAGGAGACGTACGAGGGAATAGACCTGAGTCACTGGACTTGAGTCACAGGACCAATGAGTCACTGGACCACACCCAGAGACTATATAAGACAGGGTGGTGGTTAATGATCTCTGTGACGAACAAAAACTCAATCTGGTAGTCATTGGAGCTAAAAGAACGGATTTTGGTAAAGCTACGTATGTGATTTTCTTTCTGTGAACTATTAAAGCCCTTGGCAGACGGTGTGCATATCGCTGCCAAGTTAAAGATAAGAACTGTGGAGTGTGCCAAGTGCTTCTTTAACCCTCGATTGGCTGTGTTTTTGTGGGTATCTGTAGAGGGGGACAGATCACCTCCGGAGGGCCTCCTGGGGTTGTTGAGGAAGGCTGTTTTTGCCCTCCCCAGGCTCCTAGAAAGCCTCTAGAGCCTGGGGAGAGTGAAAAATGGGCCCACTGTGCCATCGCGTGCCAAAAACAGGAGTAGCGAGGGGGAGCACGTGCACTTGTGCAGGAGGGCGGGGCACAGGTGGGCATTGAATTATGGTTGCGGGCACTCACAGACACGATCCCCCCGCTCTCCCCCCACTTTTGGCATGCAACGGCAAAAAGGTTAGTGATCACTGATATAGGGTCTCCTGACTGAGCAGGGGTTGGACCAGAAGACCTCCAAGGTCCCTTCAACTCTGTTATTCTGTCACGATACAGGCTTATTCAACCAGCCTTCCATTTTAGTCAGGTATGCAAGTTTGCTAATACGATATTACAAAAGATCACGGTGGCTTACACGCCATAAAATTTAAATGACATCCCACAAATTTGGAATTTATCATTATCCGCGGAACTTCGCTTCATACATGGCAAACAGCCGAGAAGATAATTATTCAATATTAGAAATAGAGTAATTCTGAATTTACAACATTAGATTATAGATACACGTTCATTTTTCATTTATGAGCTGACACTCTATGGCAGTTGAAAGATTGATGGCTATTATTTTGCATGGTCAAGGTTTAATGAGCTATTTAATAATTCATCTGAAATGTATATTTGTAAGGGATATAATAGAATATATTTTCTTTCTGAGAGTTTCTTCCCTCCCCGTTTTTTTTTTCTTTTTTGCTTCTCTATATATAAAGGGGAAAAAGTTTTTCAAAGACATGTAACAGTATTGTTCCATAAATATACCGATTTTTTTCCCCCAGATAAATGTAGCTTTTTGCTATAACACAGAAACTTGTTCTGAGTTGGAGAGCTAACCCCTCTCAAGAATCTCCCAAAGGTTTTCTTTTAACCCCTATAAAATTTATTTTCATCAAACCTGCTTTGAAACATCTGCCAGCTGGAGACTCCATAGGTCAATTTCTCTTCTTCCTTTTACATCCAGTCAGAAAGCAGATACGGTCACTTCTAGCTGTGAACTGTCTCCTGCAAGAATTCTTCTTCCAAACTTGTTTTCTCTTTCACACCTCAATCTCTTTCAAGATGCCATTCATTTATTTACTTATTCGATGTAGAGGGTTGCTCGTTTTGCCCACTCTGGAGGGCTAAGAGAAAGGCGAGTCAACTTTTCTTTGACATTCTCTGTTTTAACTTTCCTTGGCTTTTGTTCTGCAGGAAGTTAGCAACCACCCCTCTTCTAGAAAAATGAAATCTTCTAGGAAATATTAAAAAGGCAGAGTAATCTACCTTCCCTGGATGAGAAATGGAGAAACGTGTTTTTTTAAAGGCAGGAAGCAGGCTCACCTTCCTCAAAAGCCCACAGCAGATGTCAGCACTTAAGAGATAAAGAGATAGTGAGGTCTATTCATAGGCAAATGAGGTAGGAGTGGCCCTCTATTAGGGGTGGGTTCTACTTAACTTTACTACTGGTTTGCAATGCGCACACGCTTCTGTGCATATGCAGATTGTCCATGATTATGTCTGGGTGGGTGGGCGGAGCCTCCTGCCGCTTTTACTACCTGTTCACAAGAACCGGATTGAACTGGGAGCAACCCACCACTGCCCTCTACACATCTACCCATCTCACCACATGGGACCTGGGAAGATTACATCTCCCAGCAAGGCTCAACCAAGCTTGGAATCAAAAAACACAGCCTACAGAGTTGCCCCTGCATGGCCCCATGGGAGTCTGACAGCCAATCAGAATACAAACTCAAATTCAAAAGCCCAGAGAGGGAATAAAACTCAGGCACTCTCAGCATCTCTTCCCTTTTTTCTCCTTCACCCAACATCATCGAGGCATGTGATCCTGACCACCATTAAACCATCTTTCCAAGCAGCCATCATGTTTCCAGTGCCTTTCTCCCCGCTTGGAACTGAACCCAGAAGGATATTCCTTCCAACACTATGTTTTAACTCTCCTTGAATTTTGCCAACTCTTCTGTGACCAAAGACATTAGGTTCAAGAGAAAAGAAAGGAGGGAGAAAGAGAAAGGAATGGGCAAGGAGAGAGACAAGTAGAGGGAGAGGGAGAAAGAGGGGGAGAGGAGGGAAAGAGGAAGAGAGAGAGAGAGAGACAGAGAAAGAGAGGGGGAGAAGGAGAGGAGAGAGAGAAGGGGAGAGAATAATGTGAGAGATGGTGAGAGAGAAAAAAAAAAGAGAGGGAGAAGAGCCGAGGTGGCGCAGTGGTTAGAGTGCTGTACTGCAGCTACTTCAGCTGACTGCTAGTTCAGCAGATCAGCGGATCAAATCTCACTGGCTCAAGGTTGACTCAGCCTTCCATCCTTCCGAGGTGGATAAAATGAAGACACAGGTTGTTGGGGGCAAGAGGCTGACTCTGTAAACTGCTTAGAGACAGCTGTAAAGCACTGTGAAGCGGGTTGTGTGTGTGTGTGTGTGTGTGTGTGTGTGTGTGTGTGTACACTCTATAACTGTCTGGTTTGGTTCTGCAAACCCAACAAGACAGACAGAGACTTCAGAGGATAATTAGAACTGCAGAAAAAACAATGGCTACCAACCTGCCTTCCATGGAGGACCTGTATGCTGCATGAGTCAAAAAGAGGGCTGTGACAATATTTACAGACCCCTCGCATCCTGGACATAAACTGTTTCAACTCCTACTGTCAAAACGATGCTATAGAGCACTGCAAACCAAGACAACTAGACACAAGGACAGTTTTTTCCTGAACGCCATCACTCCGCTAAACAAATAATTCCCTCAACACTGCCAAACTATTCACTAAGTCTGCACTACTATTAATCTTCTCATCGTTCCTATCACCCATCTCCTCCCACTTATGTCTGTATGACTATAACTTTGTTGCTGGTATCCTTAAGATTTATATTGACTGTTTCCTGATAGGATTTGATTTCTTATTTGTTCCCTTATGATTCTTGATGAATGTATTTTTTTTCTTTGATGTACACTGAGAGCGTATGCATCAAGACAAATTCCTTGTGTGTCCAATCACACTTGGCCAATAAACTATTCTATTCTATTCTATTCTATTCTATTCTATTCTATTCTATTCTATTCTATTCTATTCTATTCTATTCTATTCTATTCTATTCTATTCTATTCCATTCCATTCCATTCCATTCCATTCCATTCTCCTATTCTTTTTCCTATTCTATTCTATTCTATTCTATTCTATTCTATTCTATTCTATTCTATTCTATTCTATTCTATTCTATTCTATTCTATTCTATTCTATTCCATTCCATTCCATTCCATTCCATTCCATTCCATTCTCCTATTCTTTTTCCTATTCTATTCTATTCTGTTCTGTTCTGTTCTGTTCTGTTCCGTTCCGTTCCGTTCCGTTCCGTTCCGTTCCATTCTATATAAGTCTAAGTGCTATTGCTATTACTGTCATGTGACCATGGGGATGCTGCAATGGTCTTAAGGCTGAAAAATGATCATAAGTCACTTTTTTCATTTAGTGACTTTGAATGGTCACTAAGTGAACTGTCAAGGACTACTTGTTGACACTGTGTCCTTGGTGCCCCTTGTTCCTTCACACAGATCTTTATGCCTATTCAATTATTCTTTTCTATATTCCTCTGTATCACAAAGAATTAGAAGTATGAAAGAAATCAGCCGTAATTTTCTATGGGGATGGATTGTTGGGAGACATTTAATGGATTCCTCAGGCCATTACTATCTTTTTCTGATCTCAAATCTGTACAAATATATTTGCAAGATACACACCAGAAGGAAAAAAAATGTACATTTTTACAGGGTAAGTTGCATCTTTTTTAAAAAAAACAGAGCAGGTTTACTGTATAAATTTACATACCAAAGAAAGGATCAAGGAAAATTTGCACTAAACATAGCAACTCAAGGAATTCAGTTCCACTAAAAATGTTTATTCAGGCTGCTTGTTTACTCTGTGAATATCTTCTAAAGAGCAAATTAATGATGTTCAAAACACCATATGAATTTGCACAGCAAGTGTTGAAAAACAGCCAGGAAGGAAGGAAGGAAGGAAGGAAGGAAGGAAGGAAGGAAGGAAGGAAGGAAGGAAGGAAGGAAGGAAGGAAGAAGAGGAGTGAGGGAAGAAAGAAAGAAAGAAAGAAAGAAAGAAAGAAAGAAAGAGAAGGAAGGAAAGGAAGGAAGGAAAGGAAGAAGAGTGAGGGAAGAAAGAAAGAAAGGGGGGAAGGAAGGAAGGAAGGAAAGGAAGGAAGGAAGGAAAGGAAGAAGAGTGAGAGAAGAAAGAAAGAAAGAGAAGAAAGGAAGGAAGGAAGGAAGGAAGGAAGGAAGGAAGGAAGGAAGGAAGGAAGGAAAAGGAAGAAAATTAGTTAATATTAATGTGCCCACAGAAATCTACTTGTGAATATATGCTTTCAAACTGATAGATTGGCAGGAGCTGGAGCGAGTGACAGGAGCTCACCCCAATCTAAGGCAGCACTGGGGTCTCAAACGCAGGCTTGCTGCTTGTCAACCCAGCCACCTAACCATGTTCTCCTTTATTCTATAATTTCCTTGCAAGAATAGTAATATACTGCTAAATATTGAACATTATGGGTTCATGGGGCTTTTGGCTTTATACACTTGAACTATTTCAGCAAAGGCTGACTTTTTTCTTTTTGTTTTTTTGTGAAGGCTTTTGAAATATTGAAGGAATTGAACACTATGGGGCACCTCTCTTTTGCTAGCCTTGAAAAGTTTCTCTTGACCTAGAAGCAAAGTTCCAAACTTTTAGCAGGCTGCTCTCAAATAATAAGTGAATTGTATGTTAGTCTGCATCAGTGGTGGTGAACATTTTACTCACTGAGTGCCAAATAGGTATATGTGCTTCATGCGCATTGCGCGCATTGCATGCACCATCTGTGCCGACACATGGCTCCTCCCCGGGTGCTACGCTTGCAACTGTACCACCTACACAAGCGCACAATCATACCATCTGCGCATGTGCATCACGCACAGGAGAGCTCCAAACACCAGCTGGGTCCCCTGAATTGTGCGCATGCACACCAGAGGGCCTGAACAGCAGCTGGGGCACATGTGCAGCTGCAGGTGAGTTGGGCGACAGTTTGCGTGCCCTCCGCGTCCCACCTTGGACATGCGTGCCAGAGGTTCACCATCACGGGTCTACATGAATGAATTTATAAGCACAACAGCTTGTCTATTATTCAAAACTTATGTATTTGAGGAGCTGCCACAAGGAAGAAGAGGTCAGCTTCTTTTCCAAAACACCAGAAGACAAGACAAGAAACAATGGATGGAAACTAAGGAGAAACTCCCAAACAGTGAGGACAGTTAACTAGTAGAGCAGAAGTTGCCTTCAGAAATTATGGGTCCTTCATCACTGGAAGTTCTTAAGAAGAGACTGGACAGCCACCTCTCTGAAATGGTAGAGGTTTTCCTGCTTGAACAGGGGGTTGGACTAGAAGACCTCCAAGGTCCCTTCCAGATCTATTCTGATTGAATTGAATCACGGTGTTGTTTAAAAGGCAAAGCGCCACTATTTCTGGGGCAGATTTATAGCTGAAGCCCTCGTGGGCTATTTACATATATCGATCGATCTGGAAAGAGTTCTTAAATACTCAATGACTTAATAGAGCTTAGCAGCACCCAAAGGATTCTGCGGTATCCTTTTGATCACTAATCCATGTTGCTGCACATCTGCATAGCATTGTATAGAGTCTTAACAGTTTTTAAGCAGGTACCATAAACCATGCCATCGTGCAAATGTGCCCATGGTTTGGAAATTTATTTCAGAATACGGAATAAAAGACTTGGAAAAGATCTTGGAGGTCTTCTAGTCCAACCTCCTGCTTGTTATGATCTAGGCTTCCTGAGTCATTAAAACACATGAGTAGTCCCAAAAACCTCGTTTATTGCAACAGCTGTGAATTACGTTCATTCACAGCTGAGTCCCAATTAGTTGCAAAAAGTCCTTCGGGAGAAGTCCTTCGGGATAATCACCAACCTTCATCTCCCTTGACACGCTGCCAAAGACCGACCTGGCAAAGCCACACGGAGTCCAAAATCAAACAGAGATGCCGATTGGGAACAGAATGAACAATGTTGCTTTCCTGAAAAGGGCTCATGTGCCTTTGCTCCTCTTTTAAGCTTTATGGGAGGGGCCAATCATCTCGGGGCCTTACTCCTGAGTCATCCCTTTTGTTTTAACTGTTCTTGCCTTCTGGCAGCTCTGCATATGCACGCACTAAGAACAGGCTCCTCCTGTTCTTCTGCCTCTCTGATATCCAACTCTGGAGGCTCCGGAGTCTGCACATAACTCCCAGATGGCCCTGGCCCCATCTCTGCCTCCGACGCAGAGCCCTCATCCGAGCCTTCCCCAGACTTCAGGACTGGCCCATGTTCCTCCCCAACCTCCTCACTGTCCGACTCCACTGCCAGCTCTGCAGGCTGCTGGCAGACCACAACACTGCTTGAGCAGGAGACCCTACCCCATTCCAGACAAATGACTGTCCAATCTTTTCTTTCAAACTTCCAGTGATGGTGCACCCACATTTTCTGGAGGCGAGTTGTTCCACTGGTTGATTGTTTGAAGTGTCAGGAAATTTCTCCTTAGTTTTAGGTGGCTTCTCTGCTTGATTAGTTTCCATCCATTGCGTCTTATCCTTCCTTCAGAGAATAGGTTGCTCCCCCCCCTCTTCTCTGTGACAGCCCCTCAAATATTTGAAAGCACTATGAGGCAGTATATAAGTCTAAGTGCTATTGCTATTGATTGATAGGGTCTACAGCACAAGTGAAGTTGGCCAACGTCATTGACATTCCCTCAGGTAACCTCAACCCATGCCACAAAGGGCTTTAAAGCAGGGGTCCCCAATCTCCACGGCCCACATATCCGGACTGTCAAACACTCAGGCGGATTGGCTGAGCAGGGAAAGCATCGATCCAGCAGAGTGGAGACTACACCCAGACGTTTTCTTGGAGATAGCACGACGTTTCGGCAACCCAATAGTGGATTTATTTGCCACCGCTCAGAACACACACCTGCCACGTTTTTTCACACGCTACCAGTGTGCAGGGGCGGAAGGCTGCAATGCCCTTTGGTGTCCATGGCCCCAGGGACTTCTCTATGTGTTTCCCCCGATACCGTTGATAGCACAGGTGATCAACAAATTGATAGCAGAGGAAGCGGAGATTCTCCTAGTGGCTCCGATATGGCCCCGCCGTCCATGGTAAGTGGATTTGGTAAGCCTGTTGGTGTCTCCACCATGGACAATACCTCAGCATGTGATTTCTCTCAGCCAGGGGGTCATCGTCCACCCGGAGCCTCAGTGGCTCCAGTTGACCATCTGGCATTTGAGAGGGTCCTGCTGAGGAAGGATAGGCTTTCTGCGGACGTGATTGACATTATTCAGTCCTCAAGACGTCCCTCCACAACGTTATCTATCAAGCATCGTGGAAGACATTTGTAACTTGGTGTTCAGTTCACCGTGTCCTATTCGCAATGGTCGTAAATCAAACAAATAAATAAATAAGTGTGAAAAACAGTCACTTTTTTTTTCAGCGTGTTGTAACTTTGAGTGGTCGCTAAGGAGACAGTTGCAAGTCGAGGACGACTTGTAATCCGAATGGACTCATTCGTTTCTTCCTATCTCTAAATTTGTTCCCAGGAAAATAAACAGAGGAAGCTTTTGATGAGAAATTTGCGAGGCTTATCCAATCAACCTCGGCCGTTTTTATTACAGACCAATTTGGACCAAAATTAAAAAGCCATTAGAGAGACGAGCAACTCTTCCCATCAGTGAGTTTTAAACAGAAGGCTCATATCCTTTGTTTCCCCCCCTGAAGGCACAGTAGAGCATGGTCAAATTGTTTGTAGAGATTTGCATGGAGAGTCAGAAATTGTTGGCTTGGAAAACACAAGTTAAAACCCATCCAAATTTAGAAAAGGCCAGATACAGACTGCACCAAATGGAACTCAGACATTCTATTACTTACAGGGGAAAAAAAGCATTTGTAGCTCAGGGCTGAACTTGGTGCTCTCTGAACCTGGTTGTTTTCTAGTAGACGTTTCATTATCCAACTAGGTAACATCATCAGTGCTAGAAGGGAGTGGGATTTGTGGAGTGGAGGAGAAGAAGGGGAAGAGGAGGAGAAGGGGGAGAACTGTGCGATCCTTGGTGCCCCGCGAGTGTGCTTGTTTTCTTGTAGACATTCCATGACCCAACGAAGTAACATCATCAGTGCTAGAAGGGAGTGAGATATATGAAGAGGAGGAGGAGGACTGTGCGGTCTTTGGTGCTCTCTAAACCTGGTTGTTTTCTTGCAGACATTTTATCACCCAACTAGGTAACATCATCAGTGGATTGCCCTTTCCGTGTTGGTGAGAATGTTCTTGGTGGCTCCTTGATTAGGCTGTTTATTATTTGTCAAAATTGGTAGTTCCTTGATTGGCATATTGTTTACTGTTTGATGGCTGGTTTAATACCATGTTTCCCCAAAAATAAGACCGGGACTTAAAAAAATAAGACCCGGTGAGGAGGCTGGGGAAGGCCCGGATGAGGGCTCTGCATCAGAGGCAGAGATGGGGCCAGGGCCATCTGGGAGTTATGCACAGACTCCGGAGCCTCCAGAGGCTGACAGCAGAGAGGCAGAGGAACAGGAGGAGCCTGTTCCTAGTGCACGCATGCGAAGAGCTGCCAGAAGGCAAAAGCACTAGTCACATTACTCCCCCCACCAAGCCACACCTACAGAACTAGGAGTAACAATTTTTACATTTCACCCCTGAGTATATAGGGATACATATCAATATCAAGTGAGGTACTAATACCATTCTATAAAGACTTAGTAAGACCACACCTAGAATACTGCATTCAGTTTTGGTCACCACACTGTAAAAAAAGATGTTGAGACTCTAGAAAAAGTGCAGAGAAGAGCAACCAGGATGATTAGGGGGACTGGAGGCTAAAACAGTTACATGAACTGGGCATGGCTAGTCTACAGAAGACTAGAGGAGACATGATAGCAGTCTTCCAATATTTGAGGGGCTGCCACAGAGAGGAGGGGGTCAAGCTATTTTCCAAAGCACTTGAAGGCCAGACCAGGAATAAGGGAAGAAAACTGATCAGGGAGAGATTCAACCTAAAAATAAGGAGAAATTTCCTGACAGTGAGAACAATAAACCAAGGGAACAGAAGTTGCCTTCGGAAGTTGTGGGAGCTTCATCACTGGAGGCTTTCAAGAAAAGATTGGACTGCCATTTGTCAGAAATGATGTAGGATTTCCTGCTTGGGCGGAGGGTTGGACTAGATGACCTATAATTGCGATGGCAAACCTATGGCACATGTGGGCATGCAGGCTCAGCTCCAGCATCATGCACGTGATGACCAGCTGGTTTTTGGGCCTTACCGGCCCACCAGAAGTCGGGAAACAGATCGTTTCTGGCCTCCAGAGGGCCTCTGGGTCAGGGGGGGTGCAGATGAATGTTTTCGCCCTCCCCAGGCTCCAAGAAAGCCTCTGAAGTCCGGGGAGGGTGAAAAACGGGCCAATCGGGTCCACCGGTAACCTTTTTGCTGTTGCATACCAAAATCGGGGGAGCGCGAGAGAGTCACGTGTGCATGCTCGTGGGGGAGGGCAGGGCATGGAGGGCATTGAATTATGGGTGTGGGCACATGCGCACGTGACCCCCCCCCCCCCGTGCTCCCCTCGATTTTGACATGCAATGGCGAAAAGGTTAACCATCACTGACCCATAAAGTCCCTTCCAACTCTGTTAATCTGTTAAATTTGTTAAAGTGCTACTGCTAAGTGCTATTTCTATGATTTGCTTCAAGCTTATTTCTTCTATTTGGGCAGAGGGCCTCATGATTCTAGATCCGTTTTTAGAAAAGTGTGAAAGGCGCCAAACTAGAGGCCCAGGATGGAAGTTCTCCAGAGGCAGCTGCTCACTTACCCCATCTGTGGTTCGTTGGATCCGAACCAGCCTTTCATCCTGGCTTCCTAATCAATAAACAACTCAAACCCCATAGAATACCTTGAGGTACCCATGCCAGTGGCTTTGACCAACCGTGGAATGCTTTTTTTTTTCCTTTTCATCTTGCTACCCCCCTCCAGTGAATAGTTCACCATCCAGTGTATTAATGTTCATGACATCCTGCAAAATGCTTTGCATAACATGCCATGTTTCTTTGATTCCCTGGTTTATCATTAGCTCAGACCAGATGGCTGTTGGTTTACAGGAAAATAATAAACATCTGATCGGTCAAGAGGGTTTCATTTAAAAAGAATAAGATCAGTGGTGAAATCCAATTTTTTTTTTACTACCGGTTCTGTGGCTGTGGCTTGGTGGCTGTGGTGTGGCTTGGTGGGCATGGCTTGGTGGGCATGGCAGGGGAAGGATACTGCAAAATCCCCATTCCCTCCCCACTCTTGGGAGAAGGATACTGCAAAATCTCCATTCTCACCCCATTCTGGGGCCAGCCAGAGGTGGTATTTACCGGTTCTCTGAACTACTCAAAATTTCCCCTACTGGTTCTCTGAACTGCTCAAAATTTCTGCTACCTGTTCGTCAGAACCTGCTGGATTTCACCCCTGAATATGATGCAAGCTACACCTTCCTCTTTTCTTTTTTTTTTTTTAAAAAGGAAATACAACAGAAACATTGCTCCAGCAGGAGACAGTATAATATTTCAGACAAGGATAAAGATAACTTAGCTTAACTATCATTTTGATAATGTTAAGGGCAAAGAACGAGGAAACCTTGCTGAGTTCAAAGCACTGGAAAATTTTATTATTGCTACTGATACACAAGAATCTGGTGAACTAATTGTCAAAGCTAACTTGGTGCTAGATAAGAGTCATCACAATTCACAGATGGCTGGACTTGGGTCTCTAATGGCTGCACATTGATTCCAAATTGATGACACGTTTAACTCCACCTTCCAGCTCCCCTCCTACAGATAGGAACTCATATGTCCATGTTATATTAACTTGGACCTTTAAGTTCATTCAGCCTGGTGCCATCTTCTATGGTTGCAGGTAGATGTCTTCTCCAGCCCTAGTTCTTAAATCTTAAAAATTGAACCTTAGAAGTGATCCTCGAGATATGACAATAATGGATCCTGCCCATTTGGTTGGTAAATTGTAACCGTTGTAAAGTGGGCCGGTCAAGCGACGGATTCAATTTTACAAGGGTTTTTTTTTCCCCCCTCAATGCAAACCTCTTGTGTGCTGTTGGCATGTTTTTTGCCAAAAAAGTAGAAGTTAATCCCTGTTTTTTGGCAAAACCATCATAAAACACGGTCACGTGACTATGGGATGCTGAAAATGGCTGTAACTATGGCAATATAATTACAATAAGTTGTAACTTTGAATGGTTGCTAAGTCAAGAACTTCCTGAACTGTGAAAACATACATTGTTTCCCTTACTATCTACACTCACGGGCAGGAGATATTATATATTTGAATTGCCCGGTTCAAAATCTCTTCTGTTCTTGCCCCATCAGGGCTCTTGAATCCATTATACGTATCTTATTTCAGTGCCCATTTGAATTGCCTGGGACAGCAACACCTAGGAACAGAGTCCAAGGGAAATTATAAACAAGATACCCTGTTGATATATTTCTCCCTTTAATCAAGGAAGGGTGGAGAGAACGACAACACAATCGTGAGAGATTTCCTATTTGTTCTTCTCTTTCCTGAGAATCAGGAAAGTGACACCATTACAGACAAAATGCAATTCCACCAGGTATTAAATCATTGAATCAAAGTCCTTTGGAGTTGGGGGTGGTGGTGGTGGTTTTCCCCATAAATTTAAATAAATAAATGTTGTTAGGCTGAGTCACATTTGGTCCTCCTCCTCCTCTTCTTTTTCTTCCTCTTTCTCCTCTCCTTCTCCTTCTTCTCCTTCCTCATCTTTCTCTCCTTCCTCCTTCTCTTCCTCTTCCTCCTCCTCCTCTCCTCCTCCTTCCTCTTCCTCTTCCTCCTCCTTTTCCTTTTCTTCCTCTTTCTCCTCTCCTTCTTCTTCTTCTTCCTCATCTTCCTCTCCTTCCTCCTTCTCCTTCTCCTCCTCCTTTCTCTTCCTCTTCCTCCTCCTCCTCTCCTCCTCCTTCCTCTTCCTCCTCCTTTTCCATTTTTTCCTCTTTCTCCTCTCCTTCTTCTTCCTCATCTTCCTCTCCTTCCTCCTTCTCTTCCTCCTCCTCCTCCTTCCTCTTCCTCTTCCTCCTGCTCATCCTCCCCTCCTCCTCCTCTTCTTCTTCTCCTTCTCCTTCTCTTCCTCCTTTCTCTTCCTCTTCCTCCTCCTCTCCTCCTCCTTCCTCTTCCTCCTCCTCCTCCTCTCTTTCACTGCAAAGCTATGCAAAACTGACCTTGCTGATCTTAATGAGAAAAATCCATCTTTGCGTAAAGATTAAAATGCACGAAAATGAATTTCACTTGGCTGTGAACTTTTTTCTTTACTTTTTTTTTTAAAGTAATCCTAATACATTCTCCTAATACATTCTCAGGGAGAGTTGAGAATTGAAATTAGCAAAGGCTAATGGGTGAGTCTGGTGAAGAAACAGTTTCGTCTGACTCTAAAAACTGGAGAACGGTATCAAAAAAACCCCCAAAACCCATCATTGAAAGCACTTTGGAGGTCTCGCTTGGCTGGGACTTTTAACCGTCCTATCTTTTGCACACTGAATCTTAAGCTAATCGCTGCTTGAGTTTTATGGAGTTGATCTGTCTAAATCTTCCATTTAGAGAAGCAGGACTTTAAAGATAGAAGATAAATCACCGAAGAGATTGATCCTCGGGCATACTATCAGATACTCCGAGGGAGACTGGTGATTGTACCTAGGACTTCAGAGGACAGTTCATTTCTCTTTAATTCTCTCGCACACAGTTTCATTACGGGAACTCATATTAGAGGCAGATAACACTTTTGATGTGCTGCACCGTTCTTTTGAAGCTATTCTGGATTCAGCATGCTTCCTAAAAGGAGATCACTGTCTGATGGGGGAAAAAAGAGGATCCACAGTGATCATAACAGAATAACAGAATTGGAAGGGACCTTGGAGGTCTTCTAGTTCAACCCCCTTCTTAAGCAGGAGATTCTATGCCATTCCAGACAAGTGGCTGTCCGGTTTCTTCTTAAAAGCCTCCACTGATGAAGCACCCACAACTTTCTGGAGGCAGCTTCTGTTCCAGTGGTTTATTATTGTCCCTCTTAGGAAATTGCTTCTTAGTTCTAGGTTGCTTCTCTTCTCGATTACAGGTAGTCCTTGATTTACAACCATTCGTTTAGTGACCGTTCGAAGTTACTATGGCACTGGAAGAAAAAATGACTTAGGACCGTTTTTATGATGAGCAGCATCTCCAGGATCACATGCCCAGAATTCAACTGATTCATATTTACAGCAGTTGCGGTATCCCGGGGTCAAGCCGGAACGGCATTGGTTGCCGATTTGCTTCCGGGTGCAACTCAAGGTGCTGGTTGTCACCTTTAAAGCCCTTCATGGCTTGGGACCAGGTGATCTGAGGGACCGTCTCTTGCCGGTCACATCAACCTGACCCACCAGAACAGGGAGGCAAGGATTGTTGTGGGTCCCATCCTCTAGGGCAGTGATGGCTAACCTTTTTGCCATCATATGCCAAAAGCGGGGATCGCGGGGGGGGTATCCACATCCATAATTCAATGTGCCCCCCGCCCTCCCGCTCATGCACATGTGACCCCCCCACACTTCTCCCTGCTTTTGGCATGTGATGGCACGGTGGGCCCAGTAGGCCCATTTTCCCCCCTCCCCAGGCTCCAGAGGCTTTCTAGGAGCCTGGGGAGGGCAAAAAACAGCATTCCCCATCCTCCCAGAGGCCTTCCAGAGGCTGGAAACAGCCAGTTTCCCGACTTCCGGTGGGACCGGAAGGCCTGAAAATCAGTTGGAGTTGAGCTGAGCTATGGCAACACTCGCGTGCCCACCAATATGGCTCCGCGTGCCACCTGTGGCACCCGTGCCATAGGTTCGCCATCACGGCCCTAGGGAGATATACCCAGGAGTGGGCTTCAAAAATTTTAGCAAGGTGTTCTCTGCCCGCTTGCTGGATAGGCGTTGCCTTGGTGGGTGTGGCTTAGTCGGCCTCCTGCACCACGGGAGAGGTGGTGTTATTGCTGTCCCGGGGCTTTCCTTGAGCCTCCAGGAGGGCAAAAAAGGCCTCCCCAGGTTCCAGAGGCCAGAAATGGGCCTGTTTCTGGCCTTCCCGAACTTCCGGTAGGCCAATTTTTCACCCTCCTTGAGCCGCCACGCACACCATGCACTTATCTGCATCCAAAACCGGCCACATGGGGGACTCCTGAGAGGGGTGTCACAGGATGGGCGGGACCAGCCAGGAGTGGGATTTGCGGGTTCTCTGAACTGCACAGAATTTTAGATAGAGGAGCCCCTGTGAACCCCCAGCAGCCTACCCCTGGTGGGACCCAGAAGAAGGGCCTTCTCCATGGTGGCTCCCTCTCTCTGGAACATCATTCTCCCGAAGATTAAAATGGCCCCCACTCTGACACTCTTCCGGAAGGCACGGAAGACCTGGTTCTGCCCGTGGGCAGAGCGGTATGGAGCCCATTAAATGGCTCATGTGATGTGGTGTCACTGGTGTGTGTGGCTATTATATTGTATTATTAGTTTATTATTTGATTATTTTCTTCTATTAGTTTTATTTATATATGATCTTTTTGATATTCATGTAAGCCGCCTTGAGTCACCATGTGTGAATAGGCGGCAATATAAATTTTCAAAATAAAAATTAAATTAAATTAAATTAAATTAAATTAAATTAAATTAAATTAAATTAAATTAAATTAAATTAAATTAAATTAAATTAAATTCAGAACCTGCTGAAACCCACCTCTGGTACACATACTTTGCACACACGCATATTTGAGGCGCTTGCGCGCAGCGCTGAAAATGGAGCATTTAGAAGCTCAGCTGCTTACCTTCCAAGTCAGCAATGGAAAGTAGAACAGAAAGGGCGGGGGGAGAATCAGCTGTGCTGCATGATTGAGATGAGCTACAAAGCAGGAAATAAAGGACAGGATAGAGCAGTGGCAGGTGGGCGGAGCCAACTGATTGTTGGTGCTACCGGTTCGCCCCGAACCGGTCTGAACCGGTTGAATACCACCTCTGGTTTCATGGGTCAAAATCCTGAGTTTTAAAGAAATTCTACAAACGGTGACATTTTGAGAAGAAGAAGAAAAAAATCCCATTTCTTGAGAGCCTTTGGAAAATTTAGTTCCCTGTTTTTAGCAGCTGATTCTTTAACATTTCGTTCTGCAGGTACTTTTCTCATTGCCATTCGCCTCTATTGAACCAGCCTTCCAAAGTTTGTCCAGGCTCATTTTATGCTAATTAGGATAATGATTTCAGCAAGAGGAATCCCTAATCCTTTAAAACTTGATCCATATTAACTGAGCTTAGAGACAGCTGGTTATTATTTGTCATTTTGATGCAAAGAACCTTTTTCCATTTTGGTTCTTTACTTACTGCCCTCTGGATAATTCAGATGCTTTTGGGGTGAAAAACCCTCATTCTTACAGGTCAGAAGAGAAGTAAACAGATGACGCTACTCTTATTTTTCTCTTTCTCCCACTCCTTGGTAATTGATTTTTTTTTTTTAATATTCAAGCTTCTTTTTCCAAGTTAGGAGGCACATTTCAATGACAAAGGATGCAAAAGCATTAGATTAAAAACATTGATAGGGAATTCAGAAGAGAGATTGGAACTAACAGGAAGAAACCTAACAGGTTTTTTCAATGATCGTTATTAGAAAAGTGGATTATAGCCATACCATCTGGAAACCAGCCAACTATATTAAAATGTAAATTTAGCTTTGCAAAAAAATAAAATAAAAGTGAACAGACGTGCTGTGGGATCGTCCCTCCTTATATTTATTTACAAATTGTCAATCCTGCTTTTGCGTCATTAAAAGCCATCCCAAAGTGGGGTTACAAAGAAACAGCAAATTGAATTTGGCTCAGTCGAACCATCTTGATATTAAGAGTCACTGTTGGTGGACCTTTGCAATACCCCTGTGGTCATGTGATCAGAATTCAGATGCTTGGCAACTGGCATGTACCTATGACGGTTGCAGTGTCCCGGGGTCATGTCATCCCATTTTGCAACCTTCTGACAAGCAAAGTCAATTGGGAAGCCAGATTTCACTTAACAACCAGATTACTAATTTATCAACTGCAGTGACTCACTGAACAACTGTGGCAAGAAATGTTGCAAAATAGGGCAAACCTCACTTAACAAATTTTCATTCAACAACATACATTTTGGGCTCAATTTTGGTCGTAGGTCGAGGGCCACCTGTATAACGTACAGAAGACGGGTCAACAAACAGGTTTAGCAGTTTACAAATTTTGGGAGGGCCTGTTTTGCAAGGGATGGGAACTAATATTGTAGTAATATATTCATCAGTATTCAACTCGAGGGGATAATGTGCGGTGTTTTTTCCCCCAATGCACCTTTTAAAATGTTTTGATTGTTTGTTTGTTTTTTAATTTGATTTATATGCCGCCCTTCTCTGGAGACTCAGGGCGGCTTACAATGCGTTGAGCAATAGCCTTCATACTTTTGTATATTTATATTTATACAAAGTCAGCTTATTGCCCCCAACAAACTGGGTCCTCAATTTACCCACCTTATAAAGGATGGAAGGCTGAGTCGACCTTGAGCCTGCCTGGGATTGAACTCGCAAGTAATTGCAGCAGCTGGATCTTAAATGCTGCCTTTGTAGGAGGCATTACTCCCCTACGCTACTCAGGCTCCTTTTTGAGGGTTTTTTGTTGAGTTTTATATTTTAACCTTGTCTTGAAATAAAATAAAAATGTATAGGAAAAAAAAGAAGGTATCTAATATGCTAATATGGGAAAAAGAGTGGAAGGCAATTACAAGTAGCTCCAGAAAGCATGAAGTGGCTACAGTAGGTCAAAGCCGAAAGGATGCTCAGCTGCGGATATACCGTATTTTTCAGTCTATAATATGCCCCTATGTATAGGATGCCCCTCACTTTTCTTACCCAAAATTCAGAAATCTGGAATGCTGCTGCGTTTAAGTGCCCATAGAGGCCAGCCTTCCCTCCAGTGGGCCTGGGCAAAGTGCTGGAGAGTGATGGGCCCGTTTCAGAGCCTGGCGCCCAGATGCCCTCACTTCAGTGGTGGGTTGCTCCCGGTTCTGTCCAGTTCTTGAGAACCAGTAGTAAAAGCAGTAGGAGACTCTGCTCACCTGCCCGGACATCATAAGGTACGACCTGCACAAGTGCGCTCCCATTGCAAACTGGTAGTAAAGGTAAGGAGAACCCACCCCTGCCTCGCTTCCCCCTGCTCAAGCAGAAGACTCTATACCTGTGATGGCGAACCTATGGCACGGGTGCCACAGGTAACACACGGAGCCATATCAGTGGGCACACAAGTGTTGCCGTAGCTCAGCTCCAGCATGCATGTGTGCATCGGCCATCTGATTTTGGGGCCTTTTGGTCCCACCGTAAATTGGGAAATGGGCTGTTTCCAGCCTCCAGGGGAGTGGGGAAGGCTGTGTTCACCCTCCCCAGGCTCCTAGAAAGCCTCTGGAGTCTGGGGAGGGTGAAAAACGGGCCTTCCGGGCCCACCGTGCCATCATGTGCTAAAAGTGTGGGGGCGTGCGCACATGTGCAGGGGTGGGGTGCATTGAATTATGGGTGTGGGCACACATGTTGGCAACCTCCCCATGCTCCCCCTGCTTTTGGCACGCGACGGCAAAAAGATTAGCCATCACTGCTCTATATCTTTCCAGACAGGTGGCTGTCCAGTCTCATCTTAAAATCCTCCAGTGATGAAGCACCCACAAAGTCTGAAGGGAAGCTGTTCCACTGGTTAATTGTCCTCACTATTAAAAAGTTTCTCATTCGTTCCATGTTGCTTCTCTCCTTGATTAGTTCCATCAGTTGTTTCTTGTCCTGCCTTCTGGTGCTTTGGAAAATAAGTTGACCTCCCTCCTCTTTGTGGCAACCTTCAAATACTGGAAGACTGCTATCATGTCCCTCCTAGTCCTTCTTTTCTCTAGACTAGCCATACCCAATGTTGTCACTCTGTTCCCTGAGCCTGGATTATCAGCAAGAGAGGACTCCGAGAGTGAAGGAGAGGAGTTGGCAAGGCCTCCCTCTCCAGGACCCTCCTCTTTGGCAATGCCTTCGGAGGACACCGAAGGCCAAGAGATAGGCCTGGGGCCAAGCACGTCCACGCAGCCACAGGTGGACAGTAATGAGGAAGATGAGTCTTGGCTGGACCCTCGGCAGCATCGCAGAGATAAGTGTGCGCAGCAGAGGAAGAGGCGTGCCAGGGATTAGGCTGAGTCACTGGACCACACCCCACAGGGTATAAAAGGGGGTGTGGTGGCCGCTCAAGCTCTGTGATGAGCAAAAACTGATATTGAACCAACCTCTTTGCATTGCTGGACTTTTTGAATATTCCTGTATCTGTTGTGTTTTGGCTTTGAAAAACACTCCTTTCATAAGTAAAAGACTTTTGGCAGCCAGCCACTGGGTTGCTGCCAATTCTGCTATCAGCAAAACTTTTGTCAGCTGTTTAATTTCACTATTGACTGTCTGTGGGGGTGCATGTGTGAGGCAGGGACAGAACACCCAAATCCTGCAACCGTTCTTCGTATGTTTTAGTCTCTGGGCCTTTAATCACCTTACTTGCTCTTCTTTGCATTTTTTCCAAAGACTCAACATCTTTTTTTGTAATGTGGTGACTCAAACTAGATGCAGTATTCCAGGTGGTTTTGATTTTATGCTTCTGTTGATACAACCAAGGATTATATTAACTTTTTTTGCTGCCGCTGCACACTACTGGCTCATATTTAAGTGACCATTCACTGGGACTCCAAGGTCCCTCTGACAGTTATGTTTTTTTGAGCTAGATTAGTTACTGTTCTGTCCTAGGCTTCCCAAGAGCATGAAGCAGACTCCTGGTTCTGACAAAACCCTCTTTTTATTAAGTTACTGTGAATTCTTCTCATTTGCATCCAGCAAAGTCCTTCAGGGGAGAATTTACAGTCACAGACCTTATCTGGCTTGGAGAGCTGCCAGGCCGATATCTTCAAAACTTGGCAAGGAGTCTCGGAGAGTCACGAACCAATTAGGCGAACTAACTATCTCCTGTAAACTCCACTCCCCTTTCGCTCCTGTTTTATTTCCCCAGGAGGGGCCATTCATCGTCCACCTGTGGCTTTACTCCTGAGTCGGCCCTTGTTCTTTAGCTGTTCCCTTCTCCTGGCAGCTTTGTGCATGCATAAACTGGGAACAGGCTCCATCTGTTCTTCTGCCCCACTGATGTCATAGAGCCCTGGTCCCTCTCTGCCTCTGACGCAGAGTCCTCATCAGAGCCTTCCCCAGGCTCCAGGACTGGCCCATGTTCCTCCCCAACCTCCTCACTACTGCCAGCTCTGCTGGCTGCTGGTGGGCCACAACAGTTACTTAGTGACTGAACAACAAGAAGTTCAAAGGATTAGTGATCACTATTTCATAAAAGGCAGCCAAATTCTCATGATGCACTCAGCATTCAGAACTTGGGCTCCGCATTTCAGAAGCTTGTCATTCTTATCTCGTTCTCGACATATAAATCTACAGACAGTATATTTCCATGATCATAAAAGCATCCCACAGCGTATGTCCCGCGTGTATCCCGTTGTCTCCTGAAAAACAGATGCAAATATATAATAAATGGATGGGATTTTGCTTCTTCCTGTGCTCTCCTACCAGGGAGATAGTGCTCTCATAAACTTCAAGTTTCTCAATTTATAGCCAGCCATCTTCCCTTGGATATTTTTTACTATTGCCACTAAAAATTGCTACACAGCTTTCCACCACTGGAGCTAGGATGTAAATCATCTGATTTTCCCCTCCACGTTTTGCTTCGGCTGAAAACTTCTAGAGTTTCGCAGGCACCGGGTTGAAGATTCATCCTTTTGGAATTTGAAAAGAAGAGGTGGAATGGTGGAATTCCAAGGGATTTAACTAAATTCTTATGGGTTTTTTTTTTCAACTGGATATTTGATACCTCTAAGCTAAGGTTTTTTTTTCTCAAGTTTATAGTCCCTAGAAGAAATCCAATATTTCCTCAATGTATTGTAGATGGCTGAGAGGCAGTCAGGCCTAGTGGTTAATGCAGATAACCCGGGTAAAAAGCAGGAGACTGTGAGTTCTAGTCCTGTTTTACGCATGAAGGTCAGCTGAGTGACTTTTGGCCAATCACCAAGAGACTGTGAGTTTTAGTCCCGCCTTGGGCATGACAGGCAGCTGTTGACTTTTGGCCAATCACCAAGAGACTGAGTTTTAGTCCTGCCTTAGACGTGAAAGTCAGCTGTTGACTTTTGGCCAATCACCAAGAGACTGTGAGTTTTAGTCCTGCCTTGGGCATGAAAGGCAGCTGAGTGACTTTTGACCAATCACCAAGAGACTGTGAGTTTTAGTCCCACCTTAGGCATGAAAGGCAGCTGTTGACTTTTGGCCAATCACCAAGAGACTGTGAATTCTAATCCTGCCTTAGGCATGAAAGTCAGCTGAGTGACTTTCGGCCAATCACGAAAAGACTGAGTTTTAGTCCCACTTTAGGCATTTCTATTTCAGCAAGCCGGGCTGGCTTAATGAAGATTTTAATGGGTTAATTTTAGTGAGGGGTTTTAAATTTGGGGAAGCCACAATTGATTTAATTATGCTTTAAATTATTTTAACTTTCATATTGCTTGTATTTTAATTTTTGGCTGTTCACCGCCCTGAGTCCGTCAGGAGAAGGGCGGTATATAAATTTAATTAATTAATAAATAATAATAATAATAATAATAATAATAATAATGGAAGTCAGCTGAGTGACTTTCAGCCAATCACCAAGAGACTGTAAGTTTTAGTCCCGCCTTAGGTATGAAAGCTGGCTGGATGACCAATCACAGGAGATTTTATTGGCATGAAAGCTGACTGGGTGACTTTAGGCCAGTCGGTCTTTCTCAGTTCAGCCCACTCACAGGGTTGTTGTTGTGGGGAAACTAAGAGAAGGAAGGTGTGTTGGAAATGTTTGCTCCCTGGAGTTATTTCTGAATATAGTAAACCTGGGATACAAATAAGTAAATAAAAATGGTCCTTTCCATACAACTTTTTATTTAAATGCAACCAAGCTAGAAATAATGCCTCCTACATTATTGAGGGCATTTGGAGTTTTGTCTGTGTGAAGTGACCTCAACGACTCTCTAAAAAAAGATGCAAATGATCAGCTGTCTTCAGGAAATATCAATCCTTCCATTCCCCACCATCCAAGTCAGAGATGAAGAAGCTTCTTGGATGAGAAGCAAAACGTCTTCAAAACAACAACAATCAGGTTCGCCTGATGCGCCCCTTTCTGGATCGGGACTCCATGTGCACAGTCACTCATGCACTCGTCACGTCTCGCCTGGACTACTGTAACGCTCTCTACATGGGGCTCCCCTTGGGGTGCACCCGGAGGCTCCAACTGGTCCAGAATGCGGCCGCACGGGTGATTATGGGAGCGACAGGGCGCTCCCATGTGACACCTCTCCTGCGCGAGCTGCACTGGCTTCCGGTGGTCTTTCGGGTGCGCTTCAAGGTGTTGGTTTTGACCTTTAAAGTGCTCCATGGCATGGGACCGGGGTACCTGCGGGACCGCCTGCTGCTACCGATAACCTCCCACCGGCCAGTACGCTCACACAGAGAGGGCCTTCTCAGGGTGCCATCAGCCAAGCAATGTCGGCTGGTGGCCCCCAGGGGGAGAGCCTTCTCTGTGGGGGCACCCACCCTATGGAATGAGCTGCCTCCAGAAATTCGTTTGATCCCGGACCTCCGCACTTTCCGAAAGGCCCTTAAGACCTATTTATTCCAACAAGCCGGCCTTGCTTGATTGATTTTAATAGGCTTTTAACAAAAAAATTTTTCGCTATTATTGATTTCTGGGGTTTTAAATTGGGTATTTTAATGGGGTTGAGATTTTTATTTGGAACGCCAATGATTTAATTCAATTTTAAAATTCTTTTAATGTTTGTATTATATGTGTTTTAAATTTGGTTGTTCACCGCCCTGAGTCCCCCTCCCGGGGAGAAGGGCGGTATATAAATTGAAATAAATAAATAAATAAACAACAACAAGCAAAAAGTCCAGTTGCCTCCTGAAAAAAAAAGCACATTTTGGGACAATCACAACCTGGATGACTGAGAATCTCCACAAATTTTGCTGTCCTAGGGAAAACTCAGGAGCTTTCACAGCTGAAATGAGTACCCTTTTCTTCCTGTCTTGCTTTTTTAAAGATCCCACTTTCACAACAATAGGTACACTAGCCAGTGAAATTATAACAGGATGATTCTCTTGGGACTATTTTTTTTTTTTTTTGTAAAACAATACAATTCTTGATTTTATGCCCGTTGGTCAATATTACAAGCTCAGCTCCGAAGGGTCTTTTAAAGCATGCGTTATTGCATCTTAAAAGGGATATTTCAGACAGACCAATGGTCCATCCACAACATATATAAATGAATGTCAGGCAGGCAGGCTGGTCCCTAAGGGAAAGCTATAATTATTCGAAGTGAAAGAAGGCAAATAGGAAGATATTGATGGAGCAAGACTTATTGAGTTTCGCGCTGCAAACCTGCCTTGGCGAATGGAATTGATTCTCAATGAAGGTTTTATTCAAGACACAATTTAATCGGGGACTTGAAATGTGGAGGAAAGTGCTAAAGGGCGAAGTGCATGATTCAACTATTGGACAAGGAGAGCAGAATAACTGAATGACAGAGTTGGAAGGGACCTTGGAGGTCTTCTAGTCTAACCCCCTGCTCAGGCAGGAAACTCTATAGCATTTCAGACAAATGGATGTCCAATCCCTTCTTAAAAACCTCCAATGTTGGAGCATCCACAACTTCTGGAGGCCAGTTGTTCCACTGATTAATTGTTCTAACTGTTAGGAAATTTCTCCTTAGTTCTGAGTTGCTTCTTTCCTTGGTTAGTTTCCATCTGTTGCTTCTTGTCCTGCCTTTACCTCAAGGTGCAACTCTGAGGTAAAAAAAGAGAGGGAAAAATTACCTCAGTCTGGGGTCCCAGGCATGGAATAAACCCCATTTCTTGACTATGTGAATGTTTGGCTAGAATAGTGCCCTGCTGCTATTTATTATTATTTGTGTACAGTAGTTCTTGACTTATAACCATTCATTTAGTGTCCATTCGAAGTTACAGTAGCACAGAAAACACTGACTTGTGGCTATTTTTCACACTTACAACCATTACAGCATCCCCATGGGATGCTGTACCGCCACAAGATCATGGTCACATGATCAAAATTCAGCCGCTTGGCAATTGACTCCTATTTATGACGGTCGCAGTGTCCCAGGGTCACATGATCCCCTTTTTACGACCTTCTGACAAGCAAAGTCAATGGGAAAGGCAGATTCACTTAACAACCGTGTGACTAATTTTAACAACTATAGTGATTCATTTTACAATGGTGGCAAGGAAGGTCATAAAAGGAGGTGATATTCACTTAACAACTGTCTTACTTAGCAAGAGAAATTTTGGGCTCAATTGTGGTCGTAACTCAAGGACTACTTGTGTTTTATGTCTTTTTATTTTATCGTAAGCTATTCAAGTTGTGGGTTCCATCACAGGAGGCTTTCAAGAAGTGATTGGACAACCATTTGACTGAGATGTTATAAGATCTCCTGTCTTGAGCAGGGGGTTAGACTAGATGATCTCTGGGGTCCCTTCAAGCCCGGTGATTCTATGTTTTATGCACCTAGAATTGTGTAAAAGTGAGATGGGTGGCTATATAAATGGAATGAATAAATTTAAAAAAAACCTACTTATTTAATATGTGTTGCAACCGTATACATATCAAAGCAGATGATAAATCATTGGTAAATCGTATTCAAATCACAGACTTTAAAAGTTTTTAAATCAGCCATTACAAATTACTTAACAACTGCAGTGATTCACTTAACAATTGTGTCAAGAAAGGTCATAAAATGGGACAAAACTCACTTGACAACTATCTCACTTAGCAACAGAAATTTTGGGCTCAATTGTGATCATGATTCAAGAATTACCTGCATGAAAAACTTTAATTTTATAATAATAATAACAACAATAACAACAACAACAATAACAACAACAACAACAACAATAATATTATTTCTATACCGCCCCTCTCTCGAAGGACTCGGGGCGGTGCACAGCCTAATTAAAAGCACAAGACAAACAACAATTTAAAATTTAAAAATATTAAATAATTTGGCTCAATATAAAACCCCAAATTTAAAAATCCCAGATTAAAACCAATTTAAAAATCTTCACATCGATAGCCCGGCCTGGCGGAACAAAAAGGTCAACTTTAATTTTAATCCTCAAACAGATCATATACCTGTTTTTCTTCCAGGGTTCAGGTATTTTGTTTGGTAACTGATCTCATTTATTATCACCAAGGATAAGTTTTGAATTGTGGATTTTTTTTTAAAATCTTGAAATCTTACTAGCTTTTCTCTCTCTTAACCTAGTCCGTGTTATTGTGAAGAGTTTCGTATGAATGCAAAAAATGAATAATCTGGGTGCCAGTATGTCAAACTGAGCTAATTAGAAGAAAGGTAGGTGATAAATATGATTAATAATGATCTATTCCCATTGTCTGCTTTTTGAAAATGATGCTCTTAATTAAACAGGAAAAAGGAAGCATCTAAAGAGTAAGCTAGAATCCATTCCTGAATAAGTCTGAAATTTGGCAGTTTACAAACATTTTTTTTCTTGTTTTATACAAGAAAATGAGATGTGCAAATTAAAAGCTTGTTATATGGATCTGTAGGAAGAAAAGTTCAGATCCAGTTCCAAGGCGGGAATAAAATGGAGGCTGCTTAAGAAAGAAAGTTTATGGATGAAGCAGAACCAACAGCAGCATGCGGTTCTGGGGCAGCTGAGAAAATGGTTGAATTGAGTGGATGGATCTTTATAGATTGCTGTGACTTTGAAGTTTGAACCGTTCTGGGGATTGTGCAATGAAGGGGTTTTTGTGTCTTTTGCTAAATGATGATGGGTTAATCCAATTAGTTCCTAAAAGGTCATATCCTGTTTTTAGAATTTGGGTGGAGGATAATGTAAATTTTAATCCCATCGCTGGAAGTGAAGGTGTTTTTTGGGGAATATTCTGGCCTGGATTTTTTAATAGGCACAAAATATCCATCTCTAAAGACTTCAGGGATCTGCTGGAGCTATTAAGAAAGACTGGGGGCTGCTTTCTGCCTCTAAGAACATGTTTCTCCATTTCTACTTTGGGAAAATATAATATTCTGTCTCTTTTAATATTCAATATTCCCCAAAATATTTCATTCTCCTGGGGAGTGGGGTTTTCCACAGATCAAAATATTGACAGAAGAGAATATTTGTAGCTCGGGGTTAGAGTAGTGAAGTCCTTGGTGCTCTCTGACCTTGGTTGTTTTCTTTCAAACGTTTCATTACCAAACTAGGTAACATCATCAGTGTTAGAAGGAGTGGGGTTTGCTCTCTGTTAATATACTTGTGGATTGCCCTGTCAGTGTTGGTAAGAATTGCCTTGGTGGTTTCTTGATTAGGCCATTGTTTACTGTTAGCTTTTTTGACTGAGTTGATAGTTCCTTGATTGGGGTATTGGTTACTACTTGATTGTTGGTCTAATGTTAAGTTCTGCTCCCTTGAAGGCTGATTTCTGATAAAGAGGTATTTTGATCTTTTTGTTTTCTCGTTTGGCCTTTTCATTGTCTCTTTTGAATGGTGTGTAGACGCTGTTAATCTTTATGTGCCTATGGATGGCAAGATTTGTCTGGGTGCCAGGTTTCCAGGATTTCACTACTGGTTTTGATTTGGTTTCAACAATTTCCCAGTTGAAACAATGGTTAAATCTGTCCACGCAAAATTAAGGTGTTTTCATCATGTTTTCTCACAGCAATTGTCTTTTAATTTCTTGGCTCCAGTCCCCATCTGCGGTGATCTTGGAGCCCAGGAAAATAAAATTTGTCACTCCCTCCATTTCTTCCCCATCTATTTGAGAGGGCTGAATGCCATGAGTTTTTTTAATGTTGAGTTTCAAGCGGACTTTTGCACTCTCCTTCTTCATCCACATCAAGAGGCTCTTTAGTTCCTCTTCACTTTCTGCTATTAGAGTGGTATCAACTGCCGGCAATCTTAATTTCAATTTTTGATTCATCTAGCCGCGCCTTTCTCACGATGTGCTCTATCACAGTTATTGCTTTTAAAAGCAGAACATGCCCTATTGCTTTTAGGGCATGTTCAAACCAGGTTAGGAAGTGGTAGTTGTCAGTGGTGAAATGTAAAATTTGTTACTACCGGTTCCGTGGGTGTGGCTTGGTAGTGGGGGTTAATGTGATTGAGTGGGCGTGGCCAACTTTTTTTTTTTTACTTTTAAAAGCATTTTTGCTACAACCTCTTCCGCCAAAGAGGTTGTAAAAAATGCTTTTAAAAGCCTCTGACGATCAGGCAACTCAGCTGGGATCGTCAGAGGCTTTTAAAAGCATTTTTTTCCTACAACCTTTTTGGCTGAAGAAGTTGTAGAAAAAATGCTTTTAAAAGCCTCTGATGATCCCAGCTGAGCCGCACGATCATCTGAGCCTTTTTTTTTAATTTTAAAAGCATTTTTTCTGCAGAAGAGGTTGTAGAAAAAATGCTTTTAAAAATTTAAAAAAAAGCCTCTGATGATCACGCGGCTCAGCTGGGTATATGGGAGGGGAGAGAGATTTTTGCTACTGGTTCTCCGAACCACCCGCCGCCATTGCTACTGGATCAGGAGCATTTCACCCCTGGTAGTGGTACTCATCTATAATGAATATATTTTTGATCTTACTGTGGTTTCAACCTTTTTCTTCCTCTCTTCAGTCCCAGAGCAGTGCTTGCTTAGAATGTAATCATTACTATTGAGCAGGAGGTCAATAAATCTTTCTTTCCCTCTTGGACCACAATTTGGTTCGGCCCTTAAGGGGGTCAGTTCTTCATTCCGAATAAACTATTTTGCAAGGTGCCTTATAAGTTGCAATGGAGATGCAATAGGAAATGATTCTTAAAAAAAAAAACTGGACCGTGCGCTATGAAATAATGATGAAAATGAACAATAGGACAATGAATAAAAAATAAAGACCCCAGTGGATGATCGATGGCAGGCTATTCACAAGTTTTTTTTCATGCTTTACGACAAGTACCGCAAGAACAATTCCTTCTCCTTCTTCAAACGGTTTCAAACACATGACATGAGTAAAAATGGGAAAGGAAAGCAGAGGTATGAACGGTTCATGATGCTGAGTTAAAAAAGGGGGGCATTTCAGAAACACCCCATTTCTCAAGGCAATCCTTGTTGTCCAAGCCTTATAAATATATATTTTTGTTGATGTTCTACTAAATCTCCCACGTCCATTCTCCTTTATTATCTACAGTATTTTTTGGAGTATAAGACACACCTTTTTACCCCCCAAAAGAGGGTGGAAATCAGGGTGCATCTTATAGTCCGAATGTAGCCTCGCCCAGCTGCCAGCCCCCACCCTACGGATATTTTCGGGCAGTTCCAGGCGGGAATCATGGGGCCTGCCTTGTTCACCAAAGTCGCCAGAAGAGATCCCATGCAAGGGATCTCTTCGGGGGAAAGTGAGTAGTCCCTGCAGATCGCGGGAGTACCCCAATAAGTTTTCTGGAAAAGAACTTCTCAGTAATCAACGCCCTCTTTCCCAGCCGAGTCTCTGAGGCACCTCTCACTTATAGGAGGAGGAGGAGGGCAGCGTAAAGCAGCGGCACCTTAAATGCTGGTGGTCAGAGGTAGAATTCTTTTTTTCTTATTTTCCGCCCCCAAAATTAAGGTGCATCTTATACTCTGAAAAATACAGTAGGCTGTTTGAAGAACAAAGCCGCTAAATCAAGCTACAGTGGTCTATCCAATGTTGCTCAATATATTTTCATTTGCGTTTAATTGGTAAAAACACACCATTGATTGCTTTATTTTTTTAAAACCAAATTTGTACACCAACCAACCGTCTCTCTATCCAAATGAAACGAACAAAACGTTAAAAAGTTATGCCGTTTATGTAGTTACTTACCAAGCGCATCTAAATTATATGAAAGCAACCAAAATATCTGTAGAATCCCTAAGGCATGCCACAATTTTGGAGCACCCCTAATACTTGGAAATTGAAAGGTGAAAAATATGACATGCCCTAACAACTGACTCTTGTGCATGCTTTCCCAGTGGTGAAATCCAATTTTTTTTTACTACTGGTTCTGTGGGCGTGGCTTGGTGAGTGTGGTGTGGCTTGGTGCGCATGGCTTGATGGGCATGGCAGGGGAAGGATACTGCAAAATCCCCATTCCCACCCCACTCCAGGGGAAGGATACTGCAAAATCCCATTCCCATCCCACTCCAGGGGAAGGATACTGCAAAATCCCCATTCCCACCCTACTCCAGGGGAAGGGTACTGCAAAATCTCCATTCCCACCCCATTTCAGGGGAAGGTTACTGCAAAATCCCCATTTATTCCTGATCAGCTGGGACTTGGGAGGAAGAGAATAGATTGGGGCGGGGCCAGATAGAGGTTGTATTTGCCAGTTCTCTGAACTACTCAAAATTTCCGCTACCGGTTCTCCAGAACCTCTCAGAACCTGCTGGATTTCACCGCCATGATTCCCCCTCCCCCCAAAATGCAACATTCCATTCAGACTCATAAGCTTTTTTCTATGAAAAAGAACTTGGCTTCACAAAAGAATGAAACAGGCTCCTTGTCCCAACAAAACCCCTTTTTATTTGGCTAGTGGTAATTCCTAGCATTTACATCCAGCAAAGTCCCGGCAAACAGTCTTTCAAGGGTGAATTGCAACCACAGACCTTATCAGTCCTTGGAGAGTTGCCAGGTCAAGAGCTTCCACTCTGTACAAGGAAATACTTGGCAAGGGGTCTCTCAGATAAGCAAATCTTCACACTAATTAAACAAACTAATTGTCTCCTGCAAACCCCACTCCCTTTTTTCTCCTCTTTATTCCCTATGGAAGGGGCCATTCACAGTGGTGGGTTCTATTTAACTTTACTACCGGTTCGCAATGGGACTGCGTGCACACAGAAACTTTCTGATGACATCAGGGTCAGTGAGTGGAGCCTCCTGCTGGTTTTACTACTGGTTCTTATGAACCAGTCTGAACTGGGGGCAACCCACTACTGGCCATTCAGTGTCCCCTTGTGCCTTTACTCCTGAGTCAACCCCTGTTCCTTAATTGTTCCATTCTCCTGACAGCTCTGTGCATGCGTACAGGCTCCAGCTGTTCTTCTGCCCCATTTATCTCCGACTCCGAAGGTAGCTGATAACTGTCACATGGCCCTCGCCCCATCTCTGCCTCCGATGCAGAGCATTCATCAGAGCCTTCCCCGGACTCCAGGACTGGCCCATGTTCCTCCTCAACCTCCTCACTGTCCGAGTCTGCCACCAGCTCCGCTGGCCACTGGTGGGCCACAACAGATATATTATTTTTATGCTTCTTGAATTCTTTGTCTTAATTACAATCTTGATTGGAAGTTAATGGAGAATAGTGGTGTTCATTCTATTCATTTTCATTCTAAAAGTCCCTGAACTTATCCTTGAGGCCTCCAATTGAAGTCATAGCAGGCATCCAGACAAGGAGATAGAATTTTTCTTTTTTCGTCCTCTTTTTTTGGCAAAATCTCAAATTGAATGTTCTTACAGGTTTATGTGGAGAAGCTGAACTGGAGGAGCCACTCATCTTCTCCACATAAGTAACATAACGCACACCTACCCATGCTTAGGTCCTCTGTCTCGGTTAACTTAGGGGAGACATCCTCTCCATGACCAGTTTTCCTTGTTACCTTCTAGAAGGAGGCTTCGTGGTATCCCAAGCAGGACATCCAAATTCAGTCACAGCTTCATTCCATATGGTATCAACCGTATGAACTCTCAAGTTTCCTCTTTCCACTTTGTATTCAAAGACAATGGCTGTTATGTCCTTATAAGGACATCCGCCTGGGATTGGCTGAAGATCCTTTCGGCGGGAGTTTTGAATCCCTGTCAGTGGGCGGTGCGTCTGCCGGAGTGTATATAAGGAGAGCTCCGGCAGCGCACAAGCCGTTCAGTTCTTGTTATTAAAACTTGTTACTTGAACCCTGCTGGTCACTTCTTCTTTCCTGCGCCGATCTAACACTGGCGACGAAGGTCTAGAGAAGAACCTCCGCGTGGCACGATCGCCATAACGAGCTGAAGTCACTCGACGCGGTCTGAGAAATGGCAACGCCGCAAGCGCCGTTCGCCTCGCTGGCTCCCTTCAACCCCAGCCGGGAGAAGTGGAGTTCGTATATGATACGTTTCCGCCAATTCCTCCGGGGAAACGGCTACAACAACCTAGACGACGAGAGGAAGAGGGCTCTCTTCCTCGCTCACTGCGGCTCCGACGTTTTGGAACTCGCCGTCAACCTCGTCGCACCCAGGGACATTGAAGTCATGTCCTGGGTGGATCTACAGACTGCCCTGCAAGACCACTATGCACCAACGGGCACCCCCATATCGAACCGCTTTACCTTCCGCCAACGTAATCAGAAGGAAGGCGAATCGCTTAAAGACTTTGTGGCGGCATTGCGTCAAATCGCTGCGAACTGCGAATTTGAGAACGTTGACAATGCCTTACGCGACGGGATCGTCTTCGGGATGAGAGATGCCAACCTCCAAAAGAAGTTCCTGAGCAGAAAAAGACTGTCCCTGAAGGACGTTCTTGAGGAGGCTACGGCTGCTGAAACATCCGAGACCGCCGCTGCTGCCATGCTCCAGTCCCGAGGGATCCATAAGATCCGCAAACCGTCACCTGAATCGTCCGATGACTCGACCACTCCAACAGATTCAGAGGGAGAATCGGCCGTTTTGAAAGTTTCCCGCCCACCCAGGCGGGAAATTCAAAATGATGGCCGCCGCGCCGCTCAGTGCGGCAGTTGCAAGGGACACCATCCCCGCCAATCCTGTCGCTGGCGGGATGCCACCTGCAGACGCTGTCTTAAGAGGGGGCACATCGCGGAGGCATGCAGAGCCTCTAATCCTGTTCCTGAATCGATTAAGCCCCAGAATCCAGACAATCGTCGTGACTCCCAGAGGTCGTCCAAACGGTCCTCAACCCAGCAAAAGCGCGACGACCGCAACAGTTCTCATGGCGGCGCTGTGAACCAGACAACGATCGCCCTCACCAGCACCAACAGTGCCACAAAATTCCACGTGACACTGTTGGCAGAAGGCTTGCCGTGCACGATGGAAGTCGACTCAGGCTCCGTCTATTCGATCATCGACTGGCACCAAGTCAAGAGACTGAAGCCGAATCTCTCCAAGCGCCAACTTGAACCCCTGCACTCCAAGCTGGTGGACTTTGGCGGCAACCCCATTGGCGTCATCGGGCGAACCAACCTCCGGATCGCCTTCAAGCAGTTCCAGGGCCAGCTTCCCATAACCGTCGTGGAGCATAGCCGCCCGACCCTGCTGGGCGTGGAGTGGTTCCAGCCGCTGGGGCTTTCTATCGGAGGCATCCACCAGATTAGCTCAGGCGAACTCGACTCACTCATCGGAGAGTTCCAAGAAGTCTTCGATGGTAAGTTAGGGACCTTTTCAGGGAAACCCATCTCCTTTAATCTGGACAAGGGGGTAACCCCAATTCGGCTCAAGCCCCGCCGGGTTCCATTTGCCTTGCGGGCTAAAGTAGACCCTCAGCTAGATAAGCTGATTGCCCAAGGTATCCTGGAACCTATCGATCATGCTTCATGGGAAACTCCCATTGTGACCCCCATGAAGCAGGATGGATCTGTGCGCATCTGCGCCGACTACAAAGTGACCATCAATAAGGCGTTGCCGCAGAGCGCATACCCCGTGCCAGTAGTGCAACATTTGCTGCACTCACTCGGCAAGGGCAAAATTTTTGCGAAACTGGACCTGGCCCAGGCTTACCAGCAACTGCCAGTAGATCAGGAAACGGCGGAGGCACAGACTATTGTCACCCATAGAGGCGCGTTTAAGTGCAACCGTCTCCAGTTTGGAGTCAGTGCAGCCCCAGGCATTTTCCAATCCATGATGGAACGCCTTCTCCAAGGCGTTCCAGGGGTGGTGCCTTATTTCGATGATGTACTGATCTCCGGGGACTCAAAGGCTCAACTCCTGGACCGGCTGAGGCTAGTTCTCCAGCGTTTCAGGGAGAAGGGTTTGAGAGTCCGGAGGGACAAGTGCATCATTGGGGTACAGGAAGTCGAGTTCCTGGGCTATCTGATAGATAGTTCTGGCATCCACCCCACCAAATCAAAAGTTAAAGCTATCCATGAAGCTCCCAGCCCCAAAAACAAAGCGGAGCTTCAGGCTTTCCTTGGATTGCTTAACTTCTACGCTATTTTCCTCCAGCAGAAAGCCACTGTTGCTGAGCCGCTCCATCGCTTGCTGGCGAAGGCGGTTTCCTGGAGGTGGGGACGTGAGGAAGAGTCTGCATTCAGAGCAGTTAAGCAACTTCTGACCTCTGACAGTGTGCTCATTCAATACAATGAGACACTGCCCCTCAGACTGACCTGTGACGCTTCCCCGTACGGAGTTGGCGCTGTGCTCAGCCATGAACTGCCTACCGGTCGTGAAGCCCCCATCGCATTTTTCTCAAAGACTATGTCTAGTGCTGAGCGCAAATACAGCCAACTGGACAAAGAGGCGTTGGCTATTGTTGCAGGGGTGAAGCGCTTCCACGAATACCTGTATGGACGGCAATTCACCATTGTAACCGATCACAAGCCTCTCCTCGGCCTACTAGCAGGGGACAAGCAGACCCCAGCCTTCATGTCCCCCCGGATGACGCGCTGGTCCATATTCCTCGCCGGCTACTCCTACAGCCTCGTCCACCAGCCTGGTAAAGCCATCGCAAACGCCGACGCGTTGAGCAGGTGCCCATCCGCCGAATCCGTGGAAGACCCGGCCCCCATGCTCGAGCTGCTGCATATTGACAACGACAGCAACTGTCCCGTGACATCCGCCGACGTAGCGACGCACACGCGAGCTGACCCCATCCTCCGGCAAGTCCACTCCTGGGTCCTGAGAGGCTGGCCGACTAGAATTGACAGCGACGACTTCAGCCCGTTCAGCCGCAAGCAAGGGGAGCTGTCCACCATGCGCGGCTGTTTACTATGGGGAGATAGGGTGCTGATTCCCAGCACTCTTCAACGAAGGACTCTTACTGCGCTGCACAAAGGACACCCGGGCATAGTCCGGATGAAAGCCCTGGCACGGAGCTACGTCTGGTGGCCGACACTGGACAAAGACATTGAACATTGGGTCGCCAGGTGTAGCCCGTGCCAAGAAGTCAGAGCCGCCCCGCCTCAATCTGACCCGATGCCCTGGGAGACTCCGAGCTCCCCCTGGTCGCGCATTCACATAGACTTTGCTGGCCCCATTCATGGGCACCACCTCCTCATCGTGGTTGATGCCTACTCCAAGTGGTTGGAAGTCGTCCCCATGGCATCCACCACAACGGAAGCTACCATCCGTGCCCTCCGGCGCCTTTTCGCGACCCATGGACTCCCTGACGTTTTGGTCTCAGACAACGGGCCCCAACTTACGTCCGTGCCCATGGAAGCTTTCCTGGCTGGCTTGGGCATTCGCCATGCCCTCTCTGCCCCTTACAGACCGGCCGGAAATGGGCAGGCTGAACGGATGGTGCGGCTCACGAAGGAGTCGCTCGCCAAGATGGGCCCGGGTGACTGGCAGGAGCGCATTGACACTTTTTTGCTTACCCAGCATATCACGCCTCACTCTGCCACCCGAAAATGCCCCGCCGAACTTTTAATGGGCAGGAGACTCCGGTCACCCCTGGACAGACTGCACCCGCAATACTCCTCTGAGGTGCCCGCATCCGCCAGTCGCCAACTTCGCCAGTTTTCCGTCGGTGATGCCGTTTTCGCTCTGAATTTCCACGGCTCGCCTAAATGGCTTAAAGCTACAGTACACAGCACAACCGGTCCCAAATCCTACCGCGTTGAGCTGGACGATGGACAGATCGTGAGACGTCATCTCGACCAGCTCCGCAAAAGGTGGAGGGAAGTGAGCGAAAACCACCCCGACAAGGTAGGCCTAAACCACCCCGCCGCAGTAGGCCTAAACCACCCCGACGAGGTAGGCCTAAACCACCCCGGCGCAGTAGGCCTAAACCACCCCGACGAGGTAGGCCTAAACCACCCCGGCGCAGTAGGCCTAAACCACCCCGGCACAGTAGGCCTAAACCACCCCGACGAGGTAGGCCTAAACCACCCCGCCGAAGTAGGCCTAAACCACCCAGACGAGGGAGACCGGCGACCCGAGGGAAGAACAAACACCCCGGCACCTAGCCTAATACCAGATCCGGCAAGGCAAGTAGACCGGGGACAACCCAGCAGGGGAAGCCAACGTCAACCCTGCGAAGTGGGCAACCGGCAGCCCAGAGATGGGGACCTCCAGCCAACATTCCAGGAGACCCTACAACAACCCGCCAACCGCGCAGAAAACCAACCCTGCAAGGAAGGCCTCCACCACCCCGGCAGGGTAGGCCAACACCAACCCGACCAGGTCGAGCAGCCCAGCGGCCAGAGGGAAAATTCGGCACCACCGCCAGACCAACCGCGCAGAGAGGGCCTACACCACCCCTGCAAGGTAGGCCTACGCCACCCCGACAGAGCCGACCAGTCACCATTTCCGTCCGCCTGCCGCCCCGGGAGTAAGCCGGACTCGACCGGAGAACCCGGGGGCTTAACCCAACCACCACCGCCGGACTCGCACCCTGACCCAGACCGGCGCGACCCCAGCCCAGAGGGGACCCGAGGGAGACCCAGGGACCTACCGTGGCTCAGGAGTTCCGGACCGGTCAAGAGCAGGGATCCACACCGGCGGCTCCACGATCCGTGCAGGAACGAGGCAGACCAGCATCGCCCGCAGGCGGAGGTCCGTGACCCGGCCGGAGGTTCGGACACAGTGCCCGCGTCCTCGACGGCCAGATCCAGCCCGGCACCGGGGAAGAAGCCCCGAGCAGAGCAGACACCCTCCGTCCGGGAGAGTGTCCATCTTGACTCTGAACTGCGCAGGTCTACGCGGGCACGTAGACGTCCTGTTTATCTTAGTGACTATTTCCCTGATCGACTGACTAAGAACTAGGGGGGAGGAGTGTTATGTCCTTATAAGGACATCCGCCTGGGATTGGCTGAAGATCCTTTCGGCGGGAGTTTTGAATCCCTGTCAGTGGGCGGTGCGTCTGCCGGAGTGTATATAAGGAGAGCTCCGGCAGCGCACAAGCCGTTCAGTTCTTGTTATTAAAACTTGTTACTTGAACCCTGCTGGTCACTTCTTCTTTTCTGCGCCAATCTAACAATGGCTAATGTATATGTACATGTATAGGCATATGGGTGTGTATGTATGTATGTATGTATACAGCATATGTGTATGTGTGTTATATATGTGTATATACATAGTTTTTTTTGAGAGCGGGCAACAGAATTTCATTTTTAATGTGTTCCAGTGTGCTCACAGTACAAACTGACAGTAAAGGTTTTCTCTTCTCTTCTCTTCTCTTCTCTTCTCTTCTCTTCTCTTCTCTTCTCTTCTCTTCTCTTCTCTTCTCTTCTCTTCTCTCCTATCTCCTCTCCTCTCCTCTCCTCTCCTCTCCCCTCCCCTCCCGTCCTCTTCTCCTTTATCCCTCTTCCTCCCCTCCCCCTCCCCTTCCTCTCCTCTCCTCGCCTCACTCCACTGCATCCCATCCCATCTCAGGGGATTCATAGCTAATAAAAGGAGAAGACTGTGTATATATGCTGTCTCAACAATTAAATACTGAACTTGTCAGCTGGAAAGCTGACAGTTCAGGTTCAAGACCCAAGCACTGCAGGATGGTGTGAGCTCCCGTTACTTCCCCCAGCTCCTGCCTACCTAACAGTTCGAAAGTGTGCAAATGTGAGTAGATAAATAGGTATGACTATACTGGGAAATAACAGCATTCCTTGCACTTTGGTGTATAGTCACGCTGGCCACATGACCATGGAAGAGTCTTCAGACAACGCTGGCTCCCTTGGCTAGAAAATGGAGATGAGCACCATCTCCTAAAATTGGACAAAACTAGACAGGAGAAACCTTTGCTTTTACAAGGAGATCTTAAAATTGATCCCTACATTTTCAGTTGGCAAGCCTAGGCGACAGATGTAAGAGACGTATGTCAAAAAGCCTAGAAAACTGATAGGCAGGTAACCTATAAGGAGAAAGAGGGACTGAAAAATTCTGATTTGCTGGAAGACAGTTCCATATACAGTGTTGATAAAAACAGAGGTAATTACTTTATTATTCGGACTATAAGATGCACCTAAATTTATAAGAGGAAAACAACAACAAAAAGTTTTTGGCCTCCACGCACCTCATTTTTGGATTTTCCAGCCTTTTTTTTTAGCCTGTTTTCTGCCCATTTTCAAGGCTTTTTTGGCCCATTTTCAAGGCTTTTTTCGCCCCATTTTTTTTGCCTTTTTGGCCTGTTTTTGAGGCTTTTTTGGCCCATTTTTGAGGCTTTTTTTGGTCCATTTTCGAGGCTTTTTTTTTTTGGTTTTTCTGAAAAAAGCCTCAAAAACAGGCTGAGTAAAGCCTCAAAAATGGGCCAAAGAGCCTTGAAAATGGGTTGAAAAAAGTCCTGAAAAAGGCCCCCAAAAGGCCCCAAAATGGGGCATACGGAACCCAAAAAATGGCCAGCAGGTAGACGGGGCTTTGGCTATATTCAGTCTATAAGACGCACAAACATTCCCCCACCCCCCCATTTCAGAGTCAAAAAAATGTGCCTTTTAGTCCAAAAAATACGGTAAAGAACAATGTTTATATCATTTTAATATGGCATTATGATGGTGCTAAAAGGAGCCTGGTGTTTTATCATCAAGAAACAAAGCTCATTGTATTCTTGACTTGAGACGCTAACCTGATTTCAACTGAGCATGCTGGCTATAATGATTAAAATCTTGGCTCAATTACCAGAAGAGATTTTTTGGGGGGGAACTCTTCAAGATTTCCTACCAGGAAATCCTGGTGCTTAAGAAACCGGTGGGAATGTTGCCATCAAGTGAAAGCAAAAGACAAGATTCCAGATTCCACATATTTTTCTTTTTTGGCTTCTGTCTCTATATCTCATTTCCTCGGGCTCCCGTCCATCATCCGAGTTGAGTTCAAGTGCAGTTACTATGGTTGCCATGAAGTGACAAACCAGAATCCAGCTAGAGTAAACCAAATCTTAGAAGGACTAATGACACGTGGCTTACACCTGGTGATACGGCACCATCATGGTTCTTCATTAATTACTCCTATCTTCCCAAAGGTTTCAACAGGCTTGTCAATCTCACGATAATTATAGCCTTCTGCTGTTATGAACCAATTGCTCAGTGCAGGGATCACGCCGTGTGGATAGGGCCTGAAGAGTTATTCGCTGTGGCCTGGTTGCAAACTTTTTTTTTTTTTTTTGCATTTGAATTGCAAATGGCTTGACAAATATATCTATTTAAATGAGGCATGGTTTTGCAGGTAGCACATGGTAGCCTTGGAAACCAATTTCTGTGAAGAGAGCCAGGGATTGAAATAAGACCGGAAGAATTAATTAAGGCTGCAGTAAAATGAAGTAGGCATAAAATCACACATGGTCCAAGAGAGAACAACATTGGTCTGAGATGTCCTAATGAGTCCCTGTAGCTCCAGGTAAGACAGACAGACAGACAGATGGATAGCTATGGCAATAGCACTTAGACCTATATACCATTTCACAGTGCTTTACAGCACCTCTCTAAGCTGTTTACAGAGTCAGCATATTGCCCCTAACAATCTGGATCCTCATTTAACTGACCTCTGAGGGATGGAACAATGAGTCAACCTTGAGCCGATCAGGATCGAACTGCTGGCATTGAGCTGAGTCAGCCTGCAATACTGCATTTTAACCATGGTGCCACCATGGCGCCTTCTGTTCTGACCTAGGCTTCCTGATATAGTAAAAAATACACAACTAGTCCCCCAAACTCTTTTTTTTTAATTTTAATGGCTGTGAGTTCCTTTCATTCACAGCATGTGCCGAATCACCAAGAGTTTATAAATAGTCCAACAGAAGTCTGCCACAGTCCTTCGGATAAGGCTGGTAAACACCCATCTTTATCTTCTTTGACACGCTGCCAAAGACCTAATCGGCAATTATCTTGGCCAGGCCACACAGAAACACAGAATCAAAAACGGAGCTTCAAAGTACAAAGCTACACCATCCACAACGTTGCTTCCTGCAAAGGCCCCCGTTCCTTTGCTCTTCCTTTATGTCTTATGGGAAGGGCCAATCATCTCCAAGTCTTCCTCCTGAGTCGTCCCTTTTGTTTTAATTGTTCTTGCCTTCTGGCAGCTCTGCGCATGCACGCACTAGGAACAGGCTCTCCCTGTTCCTCTGCCTCTCTGATGTCTGACTCTGGAGGCTCCAGAGTCCGTACATAACATCCAGATGGCCCTGGCCCCATCTCTGCCTCTGATGCAGAGCCCTCGTCCGAGCCTTCCCCAGACTCCAGGACTGGCCCATGTTCCTCCCCAGCCTCCTCACTGTCCAACTCTGCTGCCAGCTCTGCAGACTGCTGGCAGACCACACCTTCCTTCCTTCCTTCCTTCCTTCCTTCCTTCCTTCCTTCCTTCCTTCCTTCCTTCCTTCCTTCCCAATAATACCTAGACTTATATACCGCTTCACAGTGTTTTACAGCTCTCTCTAAGCGGCTTACAGAGTCAGCATTTTGCCCAACAATCTTGGTCCTCTTTTTACAGACCTCGGAAGAATGGAAAGCTGATTCAACTCTGAGCCTAGCGAGATTTGAACTGCCAAATTGCAGGCAGCCGGCAGTCAGAAGTAGCCTTCAGTACTGCACTCTAACCATTGCACCACCGTGGCTCTTATAATAACAGATTAAGAAAGCATACTTAGTTAGGTGCTAGTACCTGGCCAGCCTGGATCCATCTTGGGAGTTAAATAAGGTTGAGCCTGCCTAATATGTGAATAGGAGACTACCTGGGACTTCTAAGGTTGTACAGGCAGTCCTTGATTTACGACCATAATTGAGCCCAACAGTTCTGTCGCAAAGTGAGACATTTGTTAAGTGAGTTTTGCCCCCCATTTACGACCTGCCACAGTTGTGAAGGGAATCACTACAGCTGTTAAGGGAGTCGCACAGCTTCTGCAAACATCCCATTTTGTTCTCAATCATCTACGGTATTTTTTTCCCCCATCATGTTCTTGTGTCTTCTCTTCTCATTCAGGAACTTGTTTCCTCCTGATCGGCAGTGTTTTGTTTTGTTTTTTTTTTTTTTTAAAGCAAAAAAACGAAACAAAACCAAGAGTAATTTATCTGTCAGTTTGGCCCATCTTTTCCCTTCAATTGGGATTGATTTTTTCCCCCTTCTAATTAGTTTCCAGACTGAACATCATTCCCAAAGGTGCTGTGAGATTTGTCTCCCAGTTCCCAATTAACTTTAATGGAATGGGGGTGTCCTTCTCATTCCCACAACACCCCTTTCGTTAATCTTGGGGATGAAAAGCAGTAAATTACTTTTTGAGGATCCATCTGGATTCCCATATAAGGACTCATCAAGGAAGCTGGATATCAATTTCAACTAGGATCTGTTGGTCAGGTTCCCTGTCATGAAACTTGGACAGGATTGGTCCCATAACCTTGGAGTAGATGGAATCTCAAAGTTGATTTTAGGATTGAGATCCTAAGGATGTCAATTCTTAGGATTTTAGGATTGACTGGGGGGGTGGGGTCTTCATCACAGAGAGAAGGCATTTCTGGGGTACCTTCAAGTTGGTCTTATTTATTTATTGTTTATTTATTAGTTCGATTTATATGCCGCCCTTCTCTGGAGACTCAGGGCGGCTTATAATGCGTTAAGCAATAGCCTTCATATTTTTGTATATACCTGCTTAGTAGGGCTTTCGGGCCCCCCTAAGCGGTGTTCTTTTTTATACAAAGTCATCTTATTGGCCCCACAATCTGGGTCCTCATTTTACCTACTTTGGAAGGATGGAAGGCTGAGTCAACCTTGAGCCTGGTGAGATTCGAACTTGCAGTAATTGCAGGCAGCTGGTTTTACTTAACAGTATTTAACAGTACTTAGTCTGCTGCGCCACCAAGGCTCAAGGCTTTTCTTCATCTTAGAAAGGTATAAAAACAGATTATTGTTGATTAAATTATTTATATAACAGTTGAATAGACGGGAGTGGGGGAAATGACTTCTGGCGATCACATAAAGCAGGGGTGTCATCTCGTGAAGCTTCCCTGACCTGCTTCTGAGTTGCCATAGGCAGGGGGACAGGAAATCGTACCTTGCAGCTGCACCAAGGAATTTACTCCTCAGTCATAACAAGATGTATTCGGGCTGACCATGTCAAGGCCATCTCTGTGGATACCAGCAATGCCTGGAAGGGAGTGACTTCTGCAACCCGCGAAATTGTCTCATTGGGGAATGTGGCCGGGTGATACACTTTGTGGGGGGGGGGAGGTGGAAACAGGGTTAGAGGCAAGGCACAAAGGGGGTTAAGACAGAGTTGGCTTCACCTAGGCAATGCTGACATGGTGCGCCTAATAAAAGACAGGATTTTTATTGCTGGATGGCCTGAGACTCTATTGCGTTAAGGCACTGGTTGGAACCCTGACACTCGATTTCATTGAGGGCTGCATTAGGGTTGTGCTTGACCTTGGGGACTGGAGGGGTATGGCCAGCTTGACATCACTCATGTCAGGGGCAGCTGTGGTGGCCCCAGCGCTCTGCCAGCTAAAATGGGCTCCCGAGCTCTGTTTCTGGCTGGGACGGCTTCCTGCAACCCTCTGCCAGCAAAAACAGAGCTCAGGTGGGTTGCATTTTCACTGGCAAAGGCACTGTGGCCCAGTCCTTTGCTACTTCCAGGGCAGCCCCGCGGGCCAGACCTAATCACCTCACAGGTTGGATCTGGCCCCCAGGCCTTGAATTTGACACCCCTGACAGTGGCGGGATTCAAATAATGTAACAACCGGTTCTCTGCCCTAATGCTGGGTGGGTGGGTGTGGCCATGGTGGGCGTGGCCAGGGAGTGTGACAGGCAGTAAACGGCCTCCTGCACCCACCTGGGAGCAAAAACAGGCTGCGGGAGGGCCGTGCTGCACCCCCCCATGCCCCATTTTGGGCCTAGTAGTCCTCCCTGCACTTACCTGGGAGCCAAAATGGGGCACATGGGGATTCCTGGATCGAGCAGGGCAGGGAGGGGTGGGGTCAACCAGCAATTTAACATCCTCTTTGCCCAAACCAGCCCGAACAGGCTGAATCTCACCACTGACCCCTGACATAATGGAAAGGTGCTTTGGAGATGAGCTAGACCCTCTCTTGCCCCTCTTGAAACATTCTGATTTCCAAATAGGACCCTTCCTTCCCCATTCATTAAAAAGATCCCATAGACAGGACTCAGAAATGAGTAGTTAAGTTTAGAATGGTAATCACCTTCTTGGTTTCTAAGACTTTGCAAATCCATTGCTTGGTTATTTTTGTTACTCGTGTTCTTGTGAAGCCAAAAGAAGTCAGGAACATCTATATCTCAAAGGCTTGAAGTTGTCCGTACATTGTCCCTTAGGATTTTCCCCATCTAACAAGGTCCAGAAGCTGAAAGTGGTATCTATGATGAAGAATGCAGATGATATCAATACAGGTAGTTCTTAACTTATGACTGGTCACTTAGCGGTCATTTGAACTTATGATGAACCAGTGGTGAAATCCAAATTTTTTTACTACTGGTTCTGTGGGGGTGGCTTGGTGGGTGTTGTGTGACTTGGTGGGCGTGGCTTGGTGGGTGTGGCAGGGGAAGGATACTGCAAAATCTCTATTCCCACCCCACTCCAGGGGAAGGATACTGCAAAATCCCCATTCCTTCCCAACTTCTGGGAGAAGGATATTGCACAATCTCCATTCCCACCCCACTCTGGGACCAGCCAGAGGTGGTATTTGCCGGTTCTCCAGACTACTTAAAATTTCCATTGCTGGTTCTCCGAACTGCTCAAAATTTCCACTACCGGTTCTCCAGAACCTGTCAGAACCTGCTGGATTTCACCCCTGTGATGAGCCCCCTCCCAAAGTGGCTGCTTAACAGGTTTAATAGATTAGCATAATGGCTGCAATGTTTGCTTAACAGCGGCCTTGTTCGCTTTACGATGGCCATAAAGAAATGTTCAATTGGGCACAGTCATGTGATGACCCATTTAATGACTAGCTGTTCTGACTTAGGCTTCCCCAAAAAGCACAAAGCAGAATCCTGGTCCCAACAAAACCCCTTTTATTAAACAGGAGCCTGGATAGCTCAGCAGACTTAATGCACTGTAATTTAACTCCAGCTGTCTGCAATTAGTAAGTTCGAATCTCTCCAGGCTCAAGGTTGACTCAGCCTTCTATCCTTTCTAAGGTAGATAAATTGAGGACCCAGTTTGTGGGGGCAATAAGCTGACTTTGTATAAAATATACAAAAGTATGAAGGCTATTGCTTAATGCATTGTAAGCCGCCCTGAGTCTTCGGAGAAGGACGGCATATAAATCAAATTAAAAAAATAAATAAAAATAAACAGTGAATTCCTCTCATTCACATCCAGCAAAGTCTTTCAAGGGAGAATTTACAGTCACAGACATTATCGGGCTTGGAGGGCTGCCAGGCCGATATCTCCAAAACTTGGCAAGAAGTCTCAGAGAGCCACGAACCAATTAGGTGAACTAATTGTCTCCTGCAAACTCCACTCCCCTTTTGCTCCTCTTTTATTCTCTCTGGGCGGGGCCATTCATCGTCCACCTGTGGCCCTACTCCCAAGTCGACTCTTGTTCTTTAGCTGTTCTCTTCGTCTGGCAACTCTGCGCATGCGCACACTGGGAACAGGCTCCAGCTGTTTGTCTGCCTCACCGATGTCTGACTCCGAAGGCAGCTGATAACTGACATCCGGCTCTGGCTCTCTCTCTGCCTCCGACACAGAGCCTTCCCCAGACTCCAGGACTGGCCCATGTTCTTCCCCAACCTCCTCACTGTCCGAAACTGCTGCCAGCTCTGCTGGTTACTGGCAGGCCATAACACTAGCATGACTTATGGCCATAATTCCAGGTTCAGTTATGGTTTTAAGTCAAGAATTATCTGTGTGAGCTACTATATAAACCACGGGTGAAATGTTCCCGGTTCGGACTGGCTCGGGTGAGTAGGTAGCGATGGCGGCAGGCAGTTCGGAGAACCGGTAGCAAAAATCCCTGCCCCGCCCCCCATGCCCAGCTGAACCGTGTGATCATCAGAGCCTTTTTTTCTTTTAAATGGCTCTGACGATCCAAGCTCTGGCGATCCGAGCTGAGTTGCCTGCTAATCAGGCAACTCAGCTGGGATCGTCAGAGCCTTTTGAAAGCATTTTTTTTTTACATGGTTTTACATGTAAAAAATGGTTTTAAAAATAAAAAAAAAACCCTGGCCACGCCCACCCAGTCACATTACCCCACCACCACCAAGCCACACCCACAGAACCGGTAGTAACAAATTTTAGATTTCACCCCTGATATAAACTATACGTGAACTTCCATGTTTGAAATGCTGAATATATAAACTATATAGATTTGATTTTAAGAGGGGGATGCTTTTACTGAGAATTTGAATATGTTTTCAGGTTCTGAATTTTAAGCTGTGTTTTATAGCTAGTGTAGCAGAAATAGCTGAAATCAAATGGGTTGGTTGTTTTTTTTTTTTTTTTAACCAAATGAATTCATACAAGCCATCAACGGCCAATGTTTTACCATAATGTTTTGTTTTTTGCCTTGATAATGTGTCTCAAGAGGGAATCACGCTGCCAAAAAAGCAACAACTCATTGCGTTTTCAAACGAAAATAAGGCTGATTACCCTGGAATGTATACCAGGAAAATGTCAAGCGCTGTTGAGAATTGCACATCATTTCCATAAAATTCCTGCTAACTCATGTGGAAATGCTTCTCTTCAATGGAGCTGGATCTACATCTTAGCTAAAAGCGTAGAAGCACATATGGCTTTAAGGCTCGCTTTGGAATGACTTTCGGAGTTCTTTCCGAGCTGGGTTCAGAGGTGGGTTTCAGCTGGTTCTGACCGGTTCTGGAAAACCGGTAGCGGAAAGTTTGAGTAGTTCAGAGAATCGGCAAATGCCACCTCTGGCTGGCCCCGTCCCCGATTTATTCGCTGCCTCCTGAGTCCCAGCTGATCGAGTCCCAGTTGATCGTCTGGGTCTTCTTTTGTTGCCCTGCACAGGATAACGGAGCTGGAAAGCAGCTTAGTGGGCTGGGGAAGGAATGGATATTTTACAGTATCCTTCCCTGTCACACCATGTCCACCAGATTAGATTTAGATTTAGATTTATTAGATTTATATACCGCCCTACTCCCGAAGGACTCAGGGCGGTGAACAGCCAACAATAAAAACACATGTATACAAAATTTAAAAGCCCAAATAAAATCAAATTAAATAAATTTGGCCTAGACAGAATTAAAACACCCTACACAATTTAAAACAGATTAAAATTTAAACGCTAAAAGAGTAAGAGAGGTTAGGCCAGGCCCGCCTGGTGAAATAAAAAGGTCTTAAGAGCGCGGTGGATAGTAGGTGCCCCCACAGAGAAAGCTCTCCCCCTGGGGGTCACCAGTCGACACTGTTTGGCTGACGGCACCCGGAGGAGCCTCTCTCTATGAGAGTGTACCGGCCGGTGGGAGGCTATTGGTGGTAGTAGGTGGTCCTGCAAGTACCCAGGTCCTAAGCCATGGAGCGCTTTGAAGGTGGTAACCAAAACCTTGAAGCGCACCTGGAAGACCACCAGGAGCCAGTTGGAGCCACACCATGCTCACCAAGCCACGCCCACAGAGCTGGTAGTAAAAAATGTTGAATCCTACCACTGGCTGGGACGTTTTCTTTCAAACATTTCATTACTCAACTTGGTAGCATCATCAGTGCTAGAAGGGAACGGGGTTTGGCTCAGCGATCAACGGGCACATAGAAATAAACAACATCTACATAACATTCAAAAGACACACATCAACAGCCAGAAAAGAAAACAAAAGACCAAAACATTTCTTCTCCAACAATCAGTACCCCGATTAACACCAGATTAATGCTAAACCAACAATCATACTGTAAACAGGAGCCTGAGTAGCGTAGGGGAGTAATGCCTCCTACAAAGGCAGCATTTAAGATCCAGCTGCCTGCAATTACTTGCGAGTTCAATCCCAGCCAGGCTCAAGGTCGACTCAGCCTTCCATCCTTTATAAGGTGGGTAAATTGAGGACCCAGTTTGTTGGGGGCAATAAGCTGATTTTGTATAAATATAAATATACAAAAGTATGAAGGCTATTGCTTAACGCATTGTAAGCCACCCTGAGTCTCCGGAGAAGGGCGGCATATAAATCAAATTGAAAAAAAAAAAAACTCCCCAATCAAGGAACTATCAAGTCAAACAAACAAACAATCAAACAGTAAACAATAGCTTAAATAAGGAACCACCGAGAACACTTCCCACCAATGCTGACAGTCAAGCCATTTGGTTATACACGGAGAAGAAACCCCACTTCCTTCTAGCACTGATAATGTTATCTAGTTGAGTCATGAACCATCCTCAAGAAAACAAGTAAACTCAGAGAGCACCAAGGACCACATAGTATAATCCTGAGCGACAAATATATTCTTTTTTTTTTTTTTGTATTACTTCTGAAAGGGACGGGAATTTGCACAATTAAGATGTTTCCTCTTATTATGTATTTATTCAATTTCTATAGCTGCTTATCTTAGTCAATGACTCTGGGGTAGGTTACACTTAAAAAAAAAAGTTTCTGTGTCCGTGGAGTTTAAATTAGTTTAAACTCCACAGACACAGAAACTACGTGATGGCTCAATGGCTAAGACGCTGAGCTTGTCGATCAGAAGGTCGGTAGTTCAGCGGTTCGAATCCCTAGTGCCGCATAACAGGGTGAGCTCCCGTTACTTGTCCCAACTTCTGCCAACCTAGCAGTTCGAAAGCACTTAAAAAATGCAGGTAGAAAAATAGGGACCACCTTTGGTGGGAAGGTCACAGCGTTCCGTGCGCCTTTGGCATTGAGTCATGCCGGCCACATGACCACAGAGACATCTTCGGACTGTGCTGCCTCTTTGGTTTTGAAATGGAGATGAGCGCCGCCCCCTAGAGTCGGGAACGACTAGCACAGATGTGCGAGGGGAACCTTGATCTTTTTAACTAAGGGAGAGGTGAAGATTTTTCTTCTCTTGTATCATTTTTGTCTTTGGAAAATAAAGGAGTCAGTTCATGTTTTTTTTTAATTTTTTTGCAATGATCCTGGAAAGTTACATTACCTATGCCCCCCCTCCCCACTCCCCAGCTTCAGGATCTTTAATTAGATCAAGATGTGGGCTAAGAATAATACAAGGTGACTTTAACTGGTGCAGGAGAGCAACTCTTGATTATTAACTCAGTTGATCTCACTTTAATTAGATTTTAGATACGTTGCATGCGCAATTCAAAAATGTTGGATTCAACTGTTGACTATTTAAGAGCTCTTAAGCTTGAGGCATAAGTGCTTAAAGCATGACCTTCCTCATACTACTTCGTCACTTGAAGTTTCTGAATAGAGTAGTGGCCAAAATTGTGGAAACCTTTTGGGAAAAGTGTATTATCTAAAACTAGCTAATAACACCACTTTTTTGGGGAATAGTACCATAAGATTATATATCAATGGAAAGATATTTTAATCAAGAATGTAATGTGATGACTTTTAAGAAGGATTTGCTATTAGAACAGCAGTTACAGTATAAAGAAGAAAAGTAAGATATACAAAAATTATCACCATAGGAAAAATGAGATATACAAAAATTATCACCATGTCAGTTAATACTTAGTTGGGTAACCTTTAGCATGAATTACGGCCTTACAACATCTTATTTATTTATTTATTAATTCAATTTATATGCTGCCTTTCTCCGGAGACTCAGGGCGGCTATCTTCCCATGGAGTTAACCAAGTCTTTTAGTTCTGCAGCTGTTCTAATGTGAAACCAAGATTGAATGATGGCTTAGATCAACTGGGTTTTATTGCTGGGTCGTTTCTGACTAACCAGTTTCTTTAGTCGGCTCCATAGATTTTCAATTGGGTTAAGGTCTGGGCTATTCCCAGGCCATTCCAGCAGTGGAATAAGATAATCTTGAAACTAAAAATAAAAAATAAAAAACGGTGTGATTAACCATCAAACCTCACAAATACATTTTTCCCAAAAGCTTTCCACAATTTTGGCCACTACTGTATTTTCTGAGTATCTTATTCTCCTAAAGCTGAAAGGGCCCCATTTGGGCAAGAGAAACCATCTCCATGCAGGAATCTAAATTTAAGGATTCCCGATGGCTAATTTTCTACTGTTTTAATAGATTTGTAAAGAGCATCTAATCTCTCTCGAGTGATTGATCTCACTGTAGAATTGCTCTTATTGTAAATTTTTCCAAAGCATTCATCTGGTCCATGCAGGAGCGGTGCTGTGGCCTAGAGGTGGGCTCTCACCTCACAATCAGGAGGCTGTGGGTTCGATCCTAGGTAGAGGCAGATATTTCTCTCTCTGGACACAATGAGAATATATCTGCTGAACAAAACTCTGCATTGGCGACAGGAAGGGCATCCAGCCAGTAAACACTCTGCTAGCTCCATCCAGTTGCCCAGACTTCACCCCGCAGGGGATTGTGGGATCGTTAAATGAAGATGATTCATCTGGTCCATATCCAATATTCTGTAATGTTCTTTAGATATCCAAAACTTCTTGCGTATCATTCTCCGTTCTCTGTTCTCATCGTTATTTTGTTTTCAATATATTTATCCCATCAGCCAGACCTTATAAAAATGTAATTTCCAGTTTCCTGTTCAACCCTGTTACCCTTCTTCATATCTGTAGCAATTTCTCTGATTTATACTTATTTTTTGCACTGTTAAGCTGCACAGGATTTTGTAAGCTGTATTGCATGTTGTATTTTAATGAGGAGGAATACTACAGCTACGATAACGTCATTCTTTATCAGGAGAATACACCTCAGCTCTAGAAGGAAAACTATAGGCCTACAACCTGCAGCCTAGCAGGAAATCTAATTGGATGATAGATTTTGATGGGGAGGGGGGGCAGGATGGAAGGAAGGAAGGAGGGAAGGAAGGAGGGAAGGAGGGAGGGAAGAGTGACAGGGAGGAAGAAAGGAAGGAAGGAAAGAAGGAAGGAAAGAAGGAAGGAAGGAAATAGGAGGAGCAGGGTAGAAGGAAGGAGGAAGGAAGGGAGGGAAGAGGGACAGGATAGAAGGAAGGATGGAAGGGAGGGAGGGAGAAAGGGAAGGAGGTGGAAGGGGAAGGGCAGGGCAGAAGGGAGGGAGGGAGGGAGGAGTGACAGGGCGGAAGGAAGGAAGGAAGGAAAGAAAGAAGGAATGAGGAGGGGCAGGGTGGAAGGAAGGAAGGAAGGAAGGAAGGAAGGAAGGAAGGAAGGAAGGAAGGAAGGAAGGAATGAGGAGGGGCAGGGTGGAAGGAAGGGAGGGAGGAAGGAAGGAAGACATTGAAGAAGGGAGGGAGGAGGGCAGGACAGAAGAAAGGAAGGGGGAGGGAGGAGTGTCAGAGCAAAAGGAAGGAAATTAGGAAAGAAGGAAGATCTAGGCTGTTTATGGTCTGTGTCTTAAAACAGCTGCTTTAGTACAAATCTGTTGAAGGTGGTATAATTCTAACAAGGGTAATATTAACACCTTGGGAACAAAGGCTAAGATGCTGTTAAACTGAGCTGTGAAATGTGTCAGAGTGTCTATTAAACACAGACGCTAAAATATAAACACAACTTCAGTAATGTATACGTTGAGTTCTACAGTGTTCCTATTGCTTCCTCGTTAAACAAAAAAAGATTATTTAAAAATGTGGTATTACTTCTATTCTAAGGATTTCATGGAAGACACATCGTTGCAGGCAATTAAAATTAAAATAAAATGGCAGGCCAGCTGGGAAGATAGAGAAAGCGTTTTCGAGGGTGTTCAATTATGTCGGGAAGGAATTATTTGCACTAATTCTATTTCAGTGTGCCAGTTAAGAGCGGAATAATAGAATAACAGAGTTGGAAGGGACCTTGGAGGTCTTCTAGTCCAACCCCCTGCTTGGACAGGAAACCTTACACCACCTTCAGACAAATGGTTATCCAACATCTTCTTAAGAACTTCCAGTATTGGAGCATTCACAGCTTCTGGAGGCAAGTTATTCCACTGATTAATTGTTCTAACTGTCAGGAAATTTCTCCTTAGTTCTAAGTTGCTTCTCTCCTTGATTAGTTTCCATCCTTTGCTTCTTGTCCTGCCCTCCGGTGCTTTGGAGAATAGCTTGACTTCCTCTTCTTTGGGGCAGCCCCTAAAACATTGGAACACTGTTCTCATGTTCCGGTCTCCCCCCCCCGCCCCCAAATCCTTCGTTTCATTAGACTAGACATACCCAGGATGAAATGAAGTTGAATCTCACCGCCTGAATGAGTGTTCTCTTGACAGTTTCAGCATTAGAGTTTGTCAGCCCTTTGAGCAGTGGTGGGATTCAGACGGTTCGGGCTAGTTTGGGAGAACTGGTAGTTAAATTTCTGGCTGGCCCCTCCCCTCCCCTTCCGGGAATCCCCATGCATCCCATTTTGGCTCCCAGATAAGTGCAGGGAGGCCTAATAGGACCAAAACGGGGCACGGCTTTATGTGTGTGTCCCGTTTTTTCTCCCAGGAGGGTGCAGGAGGCTGAGTGCTGCCTGTCACAACCCCTGGCCACACCCACATGGCCACGCCCACACCCACCCACCCGGTCATTAGGGAAGAGATCCGGTTGTTAAATTATTTGAATCCCACCACTGCCTTTGAGGTAGCACACATAAGGAATACAAATCATGGGTATAAACATTATCTTCATTGTAAGGTTAGAGAAACAGAATTTTGCAAGTTTCTCCACTCCTTTCCTCTACTTTCCAGAAAACTAGGGATGGTCTTTTCTGAGATGCTTCCCTCCCCCGCCCCCTTTTCCTTCTGTGATATCTTTGGTATGATATCTTGTCTAACCTGCAGCTCTTCCTCCTATCTCCCAAGTTGAAATAGTGGAGGGAGGATTATTATTAAACAGAGATGCAAGTTAGAACTAAAAAGAAATTTCCTGACAGTGAGAACGATTCATCAGTCGAACGGCTTGCCTTCGGAAGTGCTGGGTGTGCTCCATTACTGGAGGTTTTTAAGAAAAGACTGAACAGCCATTTGTCCAGAATGGTATAGGGCCGCCGGCTTAAGGAAGGGGTTGGACTAGAAGACCTCCAAAGTCCCTTCCAACCCTGTATTCTACATTATATATACTACCTGTTGATCTCCAACTTTCCAGCTTTTTTCCCCATGTTTTATTTATGTAACACTCCATTTTCATAAAACTGTGTGTATTCTGGGTACAATAATGCTTAGATAGTCATATTTATACACATTATATTTAGTCATCACCATCATATTAATAATATAATAACGTTAAAACTTAATATATAACATATTTTTTAACGGCTCTTTTCTGTGCCATTTCCTCCCTTTATATCTTTTCCTTTCTAACTTCTGCTTCTATTATCTAGCCATTGATAAAATGTGTCCCATATCAAGAAACATTCAGTTTCTTCTTTATCTTTTTTTTTTTTAAATTTGATTTATATGCCGCCGTTCTCCAGAGACTCAGGGCGGCTTACAATGTGTTAAGCCCCCACAAACTAGGTCCTCAATTTACCTACCTTAGAAAGGATGGAAGGCTGAGTCAACCTTGAGCCTGGGGAGATTCAATCTTACAATAATTGCAGACAGCTGGTGTTTAATTACAATGCTTACTCTGCTGAGCTATCCAGCTATCTTTAATAGCAAGTGTTAATCTATCCATTTCTGCAACTTTCCAGCTCATAACCAAGTTTAAATTTCACCAAGATTTCACCAATTTACCAAGCTTAGATTTAACAATGGCTCCTTACAACTGAAGTCTGGTTTACAAACATTTTGGATTATTTTCAAGAGAAAGCTCACAAAATGTTTTTTTCTACCTTTCCTCTGTTGAAACAAGAAGGACAATTAAAAAATATCTCTGTCTGTCTGTCTGTCTATTTAAAATCATCACCATCATCATCTCTCTCTCCCTCCCTCCCTCCCTCTTCCCTCCCTCCCTCACCGACTCAGGGTTGACTCAGCCTTCCATCCTTCCGAGGTTGGTAAAATGAGGACACAGATTGTTGGGAGCAAGAGACTGACCCTGTAAACCGCTTAGAGAGGTCTGTAAAAGCACTGTGAAGCGGTATATAAATCTAAGTGCTATTGCTATTGCTATCCGTCGATCTGTCTGTCTGTCTATCTGTCTATCTATCTATCTATCTATCTATCTATCTATCTATCTATCTATCTATCTATCTATCTATCATCTTCTATCTACCTATGTATCTATCTATCCATCCATCCATCCATCCATCCATCCATCCATCCATCCATCCATCTATCTTCTCTGTCTGTCTGTCTGTCTATCTATCTATCTATCTATCTATCTATCTATCTATCTATCTATCTATCTATCTATCTATCTATCTATCTATCTATCCATCCATCCATCCATCCATCCATCCATCCATCCACCTATGTATCTATGTATCTATCCATCCATCTACTCCATTTGTCCATCATCTATCTATCTATCTATCTGTCTGTCTGTCTGTCTGTCTGTCTATCTATCATCTTCTATTGTCTATCTTTCCATCCATCCATCCATCCATCCATCCATCCATCCACCATCTGTCTGTCTGTCTGTCTGTCTGTCTGTCTGTCTATCTATCTATCTATCTATCTATCTATCTATCCATCCATCCATCCATCTACTCCATCTGTCCATCATCCATCTATCTATCTATCTATCTATCTATCTATCTATCTATCTATCTATCTATCTATCTATCTATCTATCCATTTATCTATCTTCTCTGTCTGTCCATCATCTATCCATCCATCCCTCCATCCATCCATCCATCCATCCATCCATCCATCCATCCATCCATCCATCCATCCATCCATCCATCCATCTATCTATCTATCTATCTATCTATCTATCTATCTATCTATCATCTCGGGTTTCCATTTCCAGGGGTTACACAAAAAAGTATCCCAGTCAGTTAGTAATAAACTTAAAGAATAAATTATTCTCCTGGCTTGTATTACTCCTACTTTTCGGTGCCTACATGGTTCATCAGCTTAACAAGCAACAGGAAATCAGTAAACAAAATCTTTATGGCAGAGTGAGAAATGTCCCCAAAGGACAAGCTATGTTAGGAAGAGATTGCTTTCTATTGACATCTGGGGTGTCGTGTTTCTCTCATTAGCCCTCCTAGTCAATTTCATGTTTGCATAATGAAAGTTTTGGACTAACATTATGATTTAATGAGTGGTTCTTACACCTCTTGTCAAATTAGGGCAGTCACAAGGGCTTCTGCAGCATAACAAACCAGCACTAATATGCCTGGAATTTTTGTGTACCGACTATTTTGTACATGTACTGAACAAATTTTGTCCCTGCGAAACCCAGCTCTGCATATTAAAAGACTCGCTGAGCTGAATAAATAACTTCCACTGAAATCTGGGTGGGTAAAGAACCAGGAAGGAATCTGGAAAACATATTTGGGGAAATCAGCCTGGTTTTGAGTTGCCTAATATTAATATAAAAAATATTTCTCTGAGCTTGGTTGTTTTCTTGTTTCATTACCAAACTAGGTAACGTTATCAGTGTGAATAGAATAGGATGGGATGGGATGGGATTGTTGTGGCTCTGTTGCCTGAGCCGGTGTCATCGGCAGAGATAGACTCTGAGAGTGAGGGAGAAGAGTTGGCAAGGCCTCCCTCTCCAGAACCCTCCTCTCTGGCAATGCCTCCGGAGGACACTGAAGGCCAAGAGATAGGCCCAGAGACAAGCACGTCCCCGCAGCCACAGGTGGACAGCGATGAAGGAGATAAGTGCTGGCTGGATCCTTGACAGCGGCGCAGAGAGAAGTGTGCACAGCAGAGGACAAGGCGTGCCAGAGATTAGCTGAGTCACTGGACCACACCCCACAGGGTATAAATGTGGGTGTGGTGGCCAGCTCAGTTTGTGACGAGCAAAACTAGAAATCATCCATGAACTTTGTGTTGCTGAAACTGTGCCTGCTTAAGTGGACTGCATTCGGATTAATTCTTGTACTGCTGAAGCTCTGCCTTACCAGAAGGCTTGTGGACTTATCTTTGTTTATGTGAGTAAAGTTTGAATTGGCAGCCAGTCACTGGGTTGCGGTTAGCTTTATCTTCAAAGACTTTGTCGTGTGTCTTATTAACTCTGGCCGTCTGTGGGGCTTGCGTGTGTGAGACGGGAACAGAACAGGGATGGGATGGGATGGGATGGGATGGGATGGGATGGGAATAGAATAGAATAGAATAGAATAGAATAGAATAGAATAGAATAGAATAGAATAGAATAGAATAGAATAGAATAGAATAGAATAGAATAGAATAGAATAACAGAGTTGGAAGGGACCTTGGAGGCCTTCTAATCCAACCCGCTGCTTAGGCAGGAAACCCTACACCACTTCAGACAAAGTTATCCAATCTTTTCTTAAAAGCTTCCAGTGTTGGAGCATTCACAACCTCTGGAGGCAAGTTGTTCCACTGATTAATTGTTCTGTCAGGAAATTTCTCCTTAGTTCTAAGTTGTTTCTCTCCTTGATGAGTTTCCATCCATTGCTTCTTGTCCTACTCTCAGGTGCTTTAGAGAAAGCTTGACTCCCTCTTCTTTGTAGAGTGTGATTTGCTCACATTTTGTATATTATTGGCTTTTCCTGTCAGTTAGACCAACAATCAAGAAGCAAACAATAACCCAATCAAGGAACTACCAACTCAGAAAAACAAGCTAACAATAAACAACTTTAAACATATTTTAAAGTTCACTTTCAGACTAATAAAAGTCCAACTAACTCCAAATTGCTCGTTACATTCAGATCACTCCCTCCAGGGCTCCCCTCAAATATTCTCTTCTAACCGTAAAAATATTTACCAAGTTTCATCTGATGCCCACTTACCAATATGACCCACTGAGATATATTCCGTGAGATTGCACCTCTTACATAGGCACACAAGCAATTGCTCCAGCAATCAATTATGCATAAAATAATTTTTAAAAGGCCCACTTTAAAATCAAATTTTCTTTGATTTTCCACTCATCTCTTCCAACTCTGAGCGTTTGAAATGAGAGAACTCTGGAAGAATCATGAATTTCCCACCATGGAGGAATAAATTGTAAAGATGCCAGAATTTTCAATATTTTCAAGCAACAAATACTGTATATATATATATTTGTGTGTGTGAATATGTGTGTGTGTGTGTATATGTGTGTGTGCACATGCACATGTGCACACACACACAAATATAAGATGCACTTCCCCCCCCCTTAAAAGAGGCTGAAAATTTGGGTGCATTTTATACTCCAAATGTAGCCCCGCCCACTTGCCGGCCTCCACCCTTCGGCCTCCACACGTCCCCTTCCTGGCTGCAGAGATTGCCACATACAATGGCTTGCATTTTTGGGCTCCGTGCCAGAGGAGGGTTTCAGCAGGTTCTGACCAGTTCTGGAGAACCGGTAGTTGAAATTTTGAGTAGTTCAGAGAACTGGAAGTAAAAATTCTGACTGGCCCCACCTCCATCTATTCTCTGCCTCCAGAGTCCCAGCTGATCGGGAGGAAATGGGGATTTTGGAATAACCTTCCCCTGCCATGCCCATCAAGCCACGCCCACCAAGCCACGCCACGCCCACCATGCCACAGACACAGAAGTAAAAATTTTTGAAACCCACCACTGCTCCACGCCTCACATTTTCAGCCTCCAAACCATCCATTTTAGAGCCGTTGAAAGCTGCGGAGATTGCCAAAGCACATCGCCGCCGATCGCTGCCTCCGTGCATCACGTTTTTGCCCTCCGCGCATCATGTTTTAGGCCTCCGCATGCCCCGTTTTTGGCCTCTGCTTGTCTCATTTTTAGGCAGCGATGAGCGGCGATGATCCCCGCAGCCTTGAAGGACTCTCAAACGGAGCATTTGGAGGTTGAAAATGTGAGGCGCGGAGCCCAAAATGGCAACCTGGAGGAGCTGCTGTCTTGTCTTACTGCTTCCGCACTTCACCTGCTTTACTCACTGGAGCTCTCTCTGACAATCAGCTGTGCTTTTTGAAGCTGCTTATCAGCCCCAATGAGCGAACTAACCTGTGCCAACTCAGAAAGCTCAAACTGCCCAAGGAGCTGCTGATCCAGTTCTACAGAGGAATTATTGATTCTGTCATCTGCACCTCCATAACTGTCTGATTTGGCTCTGCAACCCAACAAAACAGACAGAGACTTCAGAGGAGAATTAGAACGGCAGAAAAAACCATGGCTACCAACCTGCCTTCGACTGAGGACCTGCATACTGCATGAGTCAAAAAGAGGGCTGTGAAAATATCTACAGACTCCTCGCATCCTGGACATAAACTGTTTCAACTCCTACCCTCAAAATGACGCTATAGAGCACTGCACACCAGAACAACTAGGCACAAGGACAGTTTTTCCCCAAACATCATCACTCTGCTAAACAAATAATTCCCTCAATACTGTCAAACTAGTTACTAAGTCTGCATTACTATTAATCTTCTCATCATTCCTATCACCCATCTCCTCCCACTTATGACTGTATGACTGTAACCTTGTTGCTGATATCCTTAAGATTTATATTGATTGTTTCCTAGTATGATTTGACTGCTTATTTGTTCCCTATGACTATCATTAAGTGCTGTACCTTATGATTCTTAACGAATGTATCTTATCTTTTTATGTACACTGAGAACATATGAACCAAAGACAAATTCTTTGTGTGTCCAATGACACTTGGCCAATAAAAAATTCCTATTCTATTCTATTCTATTCTATTCTATTCTATTCTATTCTATTCTATTCTATTCTATTCTATTCTATTCTATTCTATTCTCTAATCTAATCTAATCTAATCTAATCTAATCTAATCTAATCTAATCTAATCTGCTGAAGCTGACCAGGCTAAGGATGCTAGCCAGATGAATACCTGGTAGGCAGAGGCAGAATCCCCCCCCCCCTATTTTCCCTTAGTTTCCGGAAACTAAGGTGCATTTTATACTTCAAAAAACACGGTATATACCCTGCTATCTTTCTTGCACTTTTTTCTTCTTCTGTCTTTTCATTCTTTCCTCTTTTTCCCCCCTTTTGATTCATCTTTTATGATATGAAAATTCTTAATAAGCATAATTAAAAAGAAAAGAGAAGATTGGTTTTCATGCAAATTAGCGTACAAGTCCAGAACTAATAGACTCAGAATGCGGAGCTTCATAACTCTCATTATTGGATTGTATGCTGAATCAACCTTCCTTGCCCTGGTATTTTTTTCCCTTCTGCTCCTAATGAGTATAGAGGTGATTCAATATGCCAATTTGAGGCTTGTTTCATTATCATTCATCTGCCTAGGTGACCAAAAGAAGTAGCTGCAGTGAATCCTGCCTTAAGCAGAGCCTAGTGTTTGTCTAGTGTTTAAGACACCAGGCTAGAAAGCAAGAGACCCCGAGTTCAAATCCTCAGTTGGCTAGCTGTGTGACTTTGGGCCAATCACTAGGAGACTGTGAGTTCTAGTCCTGCCTTAGGCATGAAAGCCAGCTGATCAGGGATGAAATCTAAAATTTGTTACTACCGGTTCTGTAGGCATGGCTTGGTGGTGGTGGGGTAATGTGACTGGGTGGGCGTGGCCAACTTTTTTTTTTTTTTACTTTTAAAAGCATTTTTTTTCTACAACCTCTTTGGCCGATGCTTTGAAAAGCCTCTGACGATCCCAGCTGAGCCGCACGATCATCAGAGGCTTTTTAAAAAACCTTTAAAAGCATTTTTTCGGCTGAAGAGGTTGTAGAAAAAATGCTTTTAAAAGTAAAAAAAAAAAAAACCAGCCTCTGATGATTGTGTGGCTCAGCTGGGCATGGGGGTGGGGGGCAGAGATTTTTGCTACCCATTCTCCGACCTACCCCCCCACCATTGCTATTGGATCAGGCAATCTGGTACGAACCGGGAGCATTTCACCCCTGCAGCTGGGTGACTTTCAGCCAATCACTAGGAGACCGTGAGTTCTAGTTCCGCCTTAGGTATGAAAGCCAGCTGGGTGATATTGGGCCAATCACCAGTCCTGCCTTAGGCACAAAAGCTCGGTTGGGTGATTTTGGACCAATCACCAGGTGTCATATCCCTGTCGGAGCCTGAATCTGCGGAGAAGGACGAGCTGGAGCTAATGGAGATTGAGTAGGCGGCTTCATTGGCTTCGGAGGAATGTGAAGAGAAGCAGGCTGAGGCAGCCCAGGTCCTTTCAGGATTGGGACAGCTTGTTAGCAGGAAGGAACAAGGGCAGGATGTCTGAGAGAGGGCAAGCAGTCAACATGAGGAGTGACAAAGCTCAGGCGATGAGCAGGGACTGTCCCCTCCTGATCCCTGAGCATGGAGACTGAAGAGAAGGCAGGAACAGCACAGGTTGACCTGCAACTAAGGAGATGCCATGGGGAGGGGCATTTGTCAGGAACAAATGCTGAATTGGTAGAGTTTGGCGTTCCAGTACAGACATTTTGAATTTCCAGGACCGCTTGCTTCCGCCTTACTTGTGGACTCCTGCATCTGCAGGAGGTTACTTTTATTCTGTCCAATCAACTTTCTTCTTGCATTTTTTTTGTTCCGTTAACTATAAAAAGAAGGGAAACATGGGGCCTGAAGTTCTCTCTCTGTTTCTTTTTTTTCATAGAGAGAGCCCACTTTATCAATTATTGTTATTTATAAGCCTAAACAAAGGTAAAGGTTCCCCTTGCACATATGTGCTAGTCATTCCTGACTCCAGGGGGCAGTACTCTCCATTTCAAAGCCAAAGAGCCAGTGCTGTCATCATGTAGCCAGCATGACTAAATGCCAAAGGCCCACGGAACGCTGTCACCTTCCCATGAAAGGTGGTCCCTATTTTTCTACTTGTATTTTTGACGTGCTTTCGAACTGCTAGGTTGGCAGAAGCTTGGGCAAGTAATGGGAGCTCACCCCGTTACGCAGCACTAGGGATTCGAACCACTGAACTGCCGACCTTTCAATTGACAAACTCAGCATCTCAGCCACTGAGCCACTGCATCCCTTCCAGGGTATCCTAATAAACTGCTTTTAAATGATCTTCCAACTCATTGGGAAGATAAACCGAGGCAGAATGTAGAGCCGGATTTGGCTTTCACAAGAAACACAAAAGAAATTAACCTTCATTCACAATTAAAACACCCACAAAATAAATAGAAATGGATTAAAGGGGGGAAAAATGCAAAGAAAGTTCAGCATCCAAATTCCTTTTGGAATCCCAGCCAAAATTTCTAAATTACTGCTCAGGTTTCTTGGCTTTGCTAGGCTTCTCCTCTTTAATCCCCAGCTATTTCGTATCCTTCCAGACCGTAACTCCTGCCTCTGTTCTCAGTCTCTGCATTTCATCCATCCTAGTGTCTCCAAGTTCGAGACATGGATATTTAATCTCCCTAGTGCACCTGAAACCTAAGGCAACTTCAGATGGTATTGGTTTATGAAGATGTTGAGTTTGCTGAAGCCTTCATTTTTTTTTTTTTTTAAAAAAAGGAAAAATGTCCCTAGGGAATTCACAGATGAGACTATGAAACTGGTCTTGACAAATAATGCAGAAAATGCAACAGGCTTCCTCTTAAGATACCCAGGAAAAGCCCTTTTGCACTGGGAAGCAGAATTCACGAGAATTAAAAAGTAAAGTTTTATTTATTTATTTATTGGTTCAATTTATATGCCGCCCTTCTCCGGAGACTCAGGACAGCTTACAATGCGTTAAGCAATAGCCTTCATACTTTTGTATATAGCTGCTTAGTAGGGCTTTCGCCCCCCCCCCCCCCAAGTGGTGTTCTTTTTTATACAAAGTCAGTTTATTGCCCCCACAATCTGGGTCCTCATTTTACCTAACTCAGAAGGATGGAAGGCTGAGTCGCCCTTGAGCCTGGTGAGATTCAAACTTGCAGTAATTGCAGGCAGCAGGTGTTACTTAAATTCTCCCCTGTCCGGTCGTATCTGATTCTAGGGAGCGGTGTTCATCTCCGTTTCCTAGCTGAGGGAGCCAGCGTTGACTGAAGATATTTTCATGGTCATGTGGCTGGCATGGCCCAGAGGCTCAAGGAATACTGCAACCTTCCCACTGAAGTGGTACCTATTTGTCTACTTGTATTGCTTTCAAACTGCTAGGTGGGCAAGAGCTGGACCAAGGACCGGGAGCTCACCCCATCACAGGGTGCTTGGGTCTTGAACCCCAGCTGATAAGCTCAAGATTTTTAACCACTGAGCCACACACTACCTTTAGTGTAAGGTTACAGAAACAGGATCTTGCAAGCCTGAAAGCATTTTCAATTCCATTCCATTTCTGTCCATTCAGTTCTTTCCCATTGTTCTACTCTACTCTACTCTACTCTACTCTACTCTACTCTACTCTACTCTACTCTACTCTACTCCACTCCACTCCACTCCACTCCACTCCACTCCACTCCACTCCACTCCACTCCACTCCACTCCACTCCACTCTACTCTACTCTACTCTACTCTATTCTTTCCTGATAGAGAGATAGATAAATAGCTGATAGAGATAGATAGATTGAGTTAAAAGACAGACAGACAGACAGACAGACAGATATATAGAGACAGGCAGACAGGCAGATAGATAGAGAAAGAGAGAGAAATAGAGAGTGATAGAGAGAGAGAGATTGACGACAGATAGATAGATAGAAAGATGGATGGATGGATGGATGGATGGATAGATAGATAGATGATAGATAGATAGATAGATAGATAGATAGATGGATGGATGGATGGATGGATGGATGGATGGATGGATGGATGGGTGGGTGGGTGGGTGGGTGGATAGAATGATGGATGGATGGATGGATGGGTAGATAGATGATAGATTAGATAGATAGATAGATAGATAGATAGATGATAGATAGATAGATAGATAGAAGGATGGATGGATAGATAGATGATAGATGGATGGATGGATAGATGGATAGATAGAGAGATCATAGATAGATTAGATAGATAGATGGATGGATGGATGGATGGATGCATGGATGGATGCATGGATGGATGCATGGATGGATGATGGATAGATGGATAAGGGCAGGTGGTGGCCAGGCCTTTTGTTGTTCTTGTTTTATGACTCAAACATCCTAAATGTCCTGCAATATGTCTGGCTGAATTGTGAAGGAGGAAAGCCAATTTCCAAAAGAAACGTTTTGCTCAAAAGCCAGGCGCTCTCTAGCTGCATAGTAAGCTGTGTAATTATCCAGTGAAATTTGCCAAGAAGACATAACTACGTGGTAGATTCCAGCTTTGCATCCAGACGGTTCCCTTGGGCTGTTCAAAGTCATGTTTTTTGGGCTTGACAACTTTAAGAGATGTCGACTTCAACCCCCATGCTAGGGTACACACTGGCTGGGGAATTCTGGGAGTTGAAGTCCACCCGTCTTAAAATGACCGAGCTTGGAAAATACTGCTTTAAAGGACATTCTAAAAGCTGATGGAAAGACTTTTTTTTTTTTAATTGTCGGTGACTCCAGAAAGCTGTTCCCTGACAGAATACTTATTATTGGACTAGGCTGACAAATAAATCAACTTCACATCATCCAGTTATTCTTATTTCCCAAGAAATATCAGCTTCTTCAAATGTTCACCAGGTGTTTGAGGAAGACAAGCATTTATAGCAGGGGTGAAATCCAGCAGGTTCTGACTGGTTCTGGAGATCCGGTAGCGGAAATTTTGAGTAGTTCAGAGAACCAGCAAATACCACCTCTGGCTGGCCCCAGAATGGGGAGGGAATGGGGATTTTTTTAAAAAATTGATTTATATGCCGCCCTTCTCCGAAGACTCTGTTAATGCGTTAAGCAATAGTCTTCATACTTTTGTATGTTTTATACAAAGTCAGCTTATTGCCCCCACAAACGGGGTTCTCATTTTACCTACCTTAGAAAGGATGGAAGGCTGAGTCAACCTTGAGCCTGGTGAGATTCAAACTTACAGTAATTGCAGACAGTTGGTGTTAATCACAATGCTTTAGTCTGCTGAGCCACCAGGCCCAGTTTCCTTCCCCTGGAGTGGGGTGGGAATGGAGATTTTGCAGTATCCTTCCCCTGTCATGCCCACCAAGCCACACCCACCAAGCCACACCACGCCCACAGAACCGGTAGCAAAAATAATTTGTACTTCACCACTGATTTATAGGTACTCCTCAACTTACGACCGCAACTGAAGCCAACATTTCCATGGCTAAGTGAGTTCTGCCCCATTTTACAACGTTTCTTGCCACGGTTGTTAAGTGAATCATTGTAGTTGTTAGGTTAGCACCACGGTTGTGAAGTTGAATCCGGCTTCCCCATTGACTTTGCTCGTCGGAGGGGATCACATGACCCCGGAACACTGCAACCAACATAAGTACATGCCAGTGTAACAGTAACAGAGTAACAGAGTTGGAAGGCACCTTGGCGGTCATCTAGTCTAACCCCCTGCTCACTCAGGAGACCTGTACTAGGGATTCGAACCGCCGGCCTTTCTGATCGACAAGCTCTGCGTCTTAGCTACTGAGTCACCTGAATTTCGATCACGTGACCACGGGGATGTTGCAAACGGTCGTAAGTGTGAAAAACAGTCATACGTCACTTTTTCCGGTGCTGTAGTAACTTCAACAAGTAACCAAACGAATGGTTATAGGTTGATTTCTGTTGGTAGTAGCCCAAAATTAGTAAGCCATAGGAGAAAGCACTCTGGTTTAGCTAGGCCATCCCTGTCTTATTCTGAATTACACAGATTAATGAATCACTTAATATAACAAAAGGAGACGAATCTTATTTGCAAACAGATATAAAACCTACATTTCCAACCATCAAAGCAAATGTCTTGGAAGTAATTTATGTTTCCACCCTAAGTCAGTGAGTGTCAACACAGAGTTAAGAGTAAATTCCTTTATGCCGAGTTACTAAATCCTCTAATATACATGTCATTAAAATAAAGTATGGAAGGAAATGTGTGACTCTGCCCAAAATTGGGGTCAATTAGGGACTCATTATGGAGGAGCAGTGAAATTGATTTGTAAGTGTAACTCTTAAGGCCGTCTGGTCTTCCCCGTACGGCTAATAATAAAATCTGAATTCTGACAAGAAAAGTCATTAACGGCGCTTCCCAGGCAGGAGTTATTCATTACTTGGAAACTTATTATCTGGAATTTATTCCCTTCTGCTAGTGAGATTCGTCATGTCCAAGAGATTAATGATTTCAAATACAAAGGAGCCGAGCTTGTTGTCGGTGCTGAGTTTCCCCTCGTTCCTGGTGGATTAGCGTATATGGTCGGCAAGCTTGCCAACCTGCAGAAAACCTGATTGTAGAAGGGTAACCTGGAGAAAAGCCTTGCTTGTGTGTCCTTGAAAACGTGGCAGAAGTCATTGCTGTGGGTGCAGTGCTGTGTCTCATACTGTTGGGAGCAAGGGTGGGATTCAGCCGGTTCGGATCAGTTCATGCAAACCGGATGCTAATTTTACATAGTTGCAAGGACTGGCTGGCCCCGTCCACTCCACCCCTCCCCTCCCAGGAGTCTCCACGCGGCCCGTTTTGGATGCAAGGTAAGTGCAGGGTCTGTGTGGAGCCTCTGGGAGGGCAAAAGGCCTACCAGAAGTACCAAAAGTCTGGAAATGGGCCTGTTTCCAGCATCTGGAGGTCCTCATGAGCTTGGGGGAGGCTGTTTTTGCCCTCCCGGAGGCTTGAGGAAAGCTTCTGGAGCCTGGAGAAGGTGAAAAACAGGCCTACTTGAAGGACCAGAAGTCCAGAAGTGGGCCTGTTTCCAGCCTCTGGAGGGCGTCCGGAGCCCTCCCAGAGACTCGATGAAAGCCTCTGGAGCCTGGGGAGGGTGAAAATGCCCCACCCCACCATGGTGCAGGACACTGAGTAGGCCACGCCCCCATGGCCACGCCCACCCAGCAACTGGGCAGAGAACCGGTTGCTAAAATTTTTCAATCCCACCCCTGGTTGGGAGACCTTGAGCATGGATCTCAGAAGCTCCCTCAACTTGTCGGCCACTTATCCCAATGTTGCTTTTTCAAAGACAACTGGACTTCCTTTGTTTTTCCTTGAAGACATTTCACTTCTCATCCAAGAAGCTTCTTTAGTTCTCACCGAATGGTGGAGGATGAAAGGATTTATATTCTTTGCAGTCCTCTGGTTGTTAGTACTCCCTCTGAGAGTCATTGAGGCCCGCTGGAGTCTTATCTTTGTCACCTTTTTGGAACTGCTGAAAGGACTGTGTTGTAAACAGGATTTAGGTGGCGCAGGGGTGAAATCCAAATTTTTCCCCTACCGGTTCTGTGGGCATGACTTGGTGGGCGTGGCAGGGGAAGGATATTGCAAAATATCCTGGTGGCTCAGCAGACTAAAGCATTGTGATTAACATCAACTGTCTGCAATTACTGTAAGTTCAAATCTCACCAGGCTCAAGGTTGACTCAGCCTTCCATCCTTTCTAAGGTAGGTAAAATGAGGACCCAGTTTGTGGGGGCAATAAGCTGACTTTGTATAAATTTACAAAAGTACGAAGGCTATTGCTTAATGCATTGTAAGCCGCCCTGAGTCTCCGGAAAAGGGCGGCTTATAAATCAAATTTTTAAAAAAATCTCCATCCCTTCCCCACTCCTGGGGGAAGCACATTGCAAAATCTCCATTCCCACCCCACTCTGGGGCCAGCCAGAGGTGGTATTTGCCGGTTCTCTGAACTACTCAAAATTTCCGCTGCTGGCTCTCCAGAACCTGTCAGAACCTGCTGGATTTCACCCCTGGGATGGTGTCTGCTGACCTAACTACAGAGTAGCCATAGTGATTATATCTAATTATTTTAACTTACCAATGGAAGGGAATACAAGTAGGCCTCGAACTGAGCTCAAAATTTCGGCTGCTAAGCAAAACGGTTAAGTGGATTTACCCCATTTGATGACCTTTCTTGCCACAATTGTTAAGTGAATTGTTGTAGTTGTTAAGTGAATGACACAGTCATTAAGTGAATCTGCCTTTCCTATTAACTTTGCTCCTTATTTCCAGGTTAAATCTCTCCCTTTTCAGTTTCCATCCATTATTCCTTGTCTGGCCTTCGGAAAATAGCTTTCCATCTTCTCTCTGTGGCAGCCCCTCAAATATTGGGACATTGCGGATTCCCATGGATTGTGACACACACCAACGGTCCTTATCAAAATTATAACGTACCAAGAATAAACAAAGTCCGGCAAAGGTTGGCAACCAGCCCAGAAAACAAGATACGATAAGACACTCACTCTTCAAAAATGCTCTTTAAGAACTACACATTGTTTCCAGCAAGAAATTACTAACTGCGTGTGACTTAAATAGGCTAAGGGAGTAGCCAATTATCCTCAAGCCTTACTCTCAAGGAGATCTCCTCCTCCTCCTGAGTAGCCACTCCTGCCTTTTGGCAGCCCTACGTGCTCGAGCATTGAGGAGAGGCTCCTCCACTTCACTTTCTCCACTTGAAGGAGCCTCTGGAGGTTTTGAAGGCCCTGGATGAGTCTCTGCCTCTGGCACCACATCCTCTTCAGCCTCCTCGCTGTCCGATGCATGCGCTGGCTGCACAGGCTGCTGGCATGACCCCACACCAGCCTCCTCATCGTTGGAATCAGCCACGATCCGCGCAGGCTGCTGGCAGACCACAACAGGTGGGGGATGTTCAGGGGGGCTGTCCGTGCATTGCATTTTGGGGTTCACGTACGCGCCTTCGCATACACATGCACGCACTTTGGACACCCGGTCCGGAAAAGGTTAGCCATCACTAGCCTAGGTAGTACAGATAAGGAATACGAATCATGAGTATAAACATTCTCTTTATTGTAGAAAGAAATTTTTGCAAGTTTCAAAATTTCTCCACTCCTTTTCCCTACTGACACCACTGCTCTCACCTCCTCCATGGCCTACTCACTGCTCTTGCTGGGCCTTGTGCAGCGCACTTAAATTTAGCACGTTTCACAATGGGGGAGACGGCGTCCTTTCCTCCTTCTGGATTCCGCAGCTGGGCCAGGCGTGTCTCGGAGTGGAGATCAAGTTGCACGTCTCTCCGAGCGACCGAGGTTTTGTGCACAGTATCAAGAAGTGCAGAAGACGCGCCCACAAAAGGAGAAGCAAGTACAGGGGCACTTCCCTCCCGCTCTGGAATATGGAGCAGGTCTCTATCCCCACTGTCGCCCTTACCTTCTCAGCCCATGTGAGGAGTGACTGGGAGGGGAGGGGGAGGGACGGGGCTAGCCAGCCGACAGGGAGCCACAGATTGGGAGCCGCAAGTTGCCGACACCCAAACTAATCTATCTCACCCTGCTGCAGGCACTTTATGTATCATGTTACAATGGATTCTCAAGACAAACATTAATAAATAAATAAATAAATAAATCTCCGAATGATAAGATAAAGAATGTTATTTTTGGATTGGCAAGAAAAAGACATCCTCTGTTAATAATCCACTCCCTTTATTCATCTACTATAGACTAGTTGCTGTTTGGGAAAGCTGTCATCAAAGGGTACCAACTCATTTATATCTATCAATATATATAAAAGCCAAATACCACTCACTCATCACGAAATCTCCAGAATGGTAAAGCCTACAAATTTGAAATTTGCCACGTATGTTCCTCTTGGCTTCTAGGTACTTGCTAAGAAAGGATTTTCCAAAATGACCATCAGATCATTAGTATTTCATATACAGTATTATATTCACACACTCTGATGTTAAGGAGTGAGATGTTCTACTCCCCCGCCCCACCTGAAAAGAACTCTGTCCCAACTGCCAGTTGCCTTATATTCACACGCTCTGATGCTACCCCTTTGCTAAACTGGTTGTGGGTGTGGCCAGCATGTGACTCTTCCAGCCTATGGGCTGGGACATTCTACTCCCTCTCTCCCTCTGTTCCAACTGCCAGTTGCCCTATAGTAACACACTCTGATACTACGGAGTTACACATTCTACATTAAGTTTCAAGCTTTAAGTGTCAATTTATCATGCCCAATCCCATAGTTTCTGTCCAGCTAGTATAAGATATAAATGATATATTAGTAAGCCAATCACTACGAGGAGGAATCGAATCGAACTGAACTCGAGGGATGAGATAGCTGTTGGGGTGGGTTTATTTTGTACAAAGGGAAAAAGAAAGCAAACTTTCTCCCTTTCCTCCTCCTGTTACTTTTTTTTTTTTTTTAATAATGTTGGCTTCCTGACAAGAATATCTTCTGCCTTTATTTATTTATGCTTTGGTTGAATGGATGTGTTGGCCTATGACCCAACATTCTGACAGCTCACACAACGGGGTAGCTATCCAACTGCCAAACTACCTGAGCCCAGTGAATCTGACACAAAAGAGCATAATTTAGCAGGTTTGAGTTATTGTCAGGCCAAATAAGACAAGTAGACCTTTCCTAGGACAGCTTTTCATCTTTACCTTACGCTTCCCAAAGCTCTGGTTGTCACCAAAATGATCTAATGTGGCTCATCATCATGTATTGTGGCATGTGAAATTATTGATTTCATGGTTACCGCCATATGGAGGTTCTGTGATTTGGGCAGCACTCCAAATAATGTTGAATATTTGATCATGTTCTCCCAGTTTAATTATTTGACAATAAGTTTTTTTTTAATTCGGGTACTAATACCACTTTATAAAGCCTTAGTAAGACCACATCTAGAGTACTGCATCCATAAGATCTCCGACGTCCATGTATTTCGCCGTGCCCTCAAGACCCTATTGTTCCGCCAGGCTGGGCTATCAATGTGATGGTTTTTTAAATTGGGTGTTTTAAATGTTGGGTTTTAAATCTGAGCCTAAATTATTTATTAATTTTAATTATTTTTAACTGATGTTTGTTTTCGTGCTTTTAATAGGCTGTGCACTGCCCTGAGTCCTTTGGGAGAAGGGCGGTATAGAAATAAAATTATTATTATTATTATTATTATTATTATTATTATTATTATTATTATTATTATTATTATTATTATTTTGGTTGCCACACTATAAAAAAAGATGTTGAGACTCTAGAAAGAGTGCAGGGAAGAGCAACCAGGAAGATTAGGGGACTGGAGGCTAAAACATATGACAGTGATGGCAAACCTTTTTGCCGTAATGTGCCAAAAGCGGGGGTCGTGGGGGGGGGGTTGCGCACATGGGTGCCCACACCCATAATTCAATGTGCCCCTCCCCCATGCTCCCCTTGCTTTTGGCACGAGATGGCACTGTGGGCCCAGTAGGCCCGTTTTTTGCCCTCCCCAGGCTCCAGAACCTTTCCCACCCCCATCCCCGGAGGCCTTCCAGAGGCTGGAAACAGCCCATTTGCCGATTTCTGGTGGGACCAGAAGGCCCATTTTTTGCTCTCCCCAGGCTCCAGAGACTTTCTAAGAGCCCGAGGAGAGCTAAAATGGCCTTCCCCACTCCCCCGGAGGCCCTCCAGAGGCTGGAAATGTGCCATAGATTTGCCATCACGGATATGATGAATGGTTGCAGGAACTGGGCATGGCTCGTATAGTGAAGAGAAGGACCAGGGGAGACAGGAGAGCATCTTCCAATATTTGAGGGGCTGCCACAGAGAGGAAGGGCTCAAGCTATTTTCCAAAGCACCCGAAGGCCAGACAAGGAATAACGGATGGAAACTGACCAAGGAGAGATTCAACCTAGAAATGAGGAGAAATTTCCTGACAGTGAGAACAATCAACCCATGGAACAGAAGTTGCCTTCAGAAGTTGTGGGAGCTTCATCACTGGAGGCTTTCAAGAAGGGACTGGACAGACACTTGTCAGAAAGGGTATAGGGTCTCTTGCTTGAGTGGGGGGGGAGGGGGAGGGGGTTAGACTAGATGACCTTCAAGGTTCCTTCCAACTCTGTTATTCTGGACAGTTTAAATAACAGGTTGTGATTCAAAGGAAGGAAGTGTTGGAAGAAAGGTCCATCTGGGTTCAGTTCCAAGTAGGGAAAAAGACACTGGAAACACGGAGACTGCTTGGAAAGATGGTTTAATGGCTTGAGTTCCTGAACAGAAGCACATGGCTTGAACTCCTGAGCAGAATCACATGGCTTGAGTTCCTGAGTAGAAAACAAAGAAAACCCCAGATATTGGGAGTGCCTTGGTTTTATGCCCTCTTTGGGCCCCATCTCTGAGTTTCTTGTTCCTATATAAGAAACATATCTTGATTGGTTGTCAAACTCCCAGGTGGTCTAGGGGTCTTAGCTAACTTTGTAGGTTGTCTCTCAAGCTTGCTTGAGTCTTGCCATGGGGTGAGTTTCTGTTGCTAGATGGGTCCTATTGTTTTGCAGATGATGGTCCATTGACAAAGGTGGGGGGAAATGAGTGAGCTTGGCTGAGGCCTTAATGTCCCATTGACAAAGATGGGGAGAAGCAGGAAGCTGCTTTGTCTTAAATCATGTTTCTCCTTTTCTCATCCAGTGAAATATAATATTCTGCCTTTTTTAATATTTTCTGAAACATTTCATTCTTCTAGGAGAGGGGTGAGTGCTAACTTCCTACAGAAGACTCAGGGCAGAGTAGAGATTGGGGTGGCCTTATAATTGTGAAGATCCATCATAGAAAAAAAAAGTAAACCCAGGTAGTCCTCACCTTACGACCACATTTGAGCCCAACGTTTCTGTTTGCTAAACGAAACCATTGTTAAGTGAGTCTTTTGTACAGGTTCACCTAGAGCATCTGGCCTTTCCTAGACAGAGATGCCCTTCGCACAGTCACTCAAGCTCTCATTGTCTCTCTGTTGGATTACTGCAATGCACTCTACATGGGGCTGCCCTTGGGGTGCACCCGAAGGCTCCAGTTAGTCCAGAATGCGGCCGCACGGATTGTTACGGGAGCTTCCCACTACTCCCGGGCAACACCTCTCCTGCGTGAACTGCACTGGTTATCGGTGGCCTTCCAGATTCGCTTCCAGGTGCTGGTACTTACCTATAAGGTAAGGTAAATACTTGCAGGACCACCTGGTACCGGCCTCCCACCGCCCTGTGCATTCTCATAGAGCTGCCTTCTTCCGGGTGCCATCGACCAGACAATGTCGGCTGGTGACCCAGGATGAGGGCGTTCTCTGTGGCCGCACCGACCCTCTGGAATGGGTTACCCACCAAGCTCCGGATGGCTCCTGATCTCCGCACTTTCCATACTGGCTTGAAGACATGGCTTTTCCGTCAAATTCCCTGACTGGTTATGGAGCTTTAAATTTGGGGATTTTAAATCTGGATTGTATTTTAGCTTTTTATCATTGTCTGTTTTATTATGTGAGCCGTCCCGAGTCCCGTGGGAGAAGGGTGGCATACAAATTTTAATAAATAAATAAATAAATAAATAGCTGACTCTATAGGCAAAAGAGAAAATGCAAATCCTAGGTGCTTCTCTGAGTTAAGTTTGGTTGACTTTTGGACTGCTCTGAGGGTGATGCAATGAAGGCTTGTGTTCTGAAAGGATGTTGGGCAACCACGATTGTGGCTTAATGGCTTTTATCCTGTTTTGGCTCTTGGGTGAGGGTATTTGCTTACAAATAGAGCTATTGGCTCAGTGGCTCAGTGACTAAGACGCTGAGCTTGTTGATCGAAACGTCGGCAGTTCAGTGGTTCCAATCCCTAGTGCTGCATAACAGGGTGAGCTTCCATTACTTGTCCCAGTTTCTGCCAACCTAGCAGTTCGAAAGCACATAAAAAATGCAAGTAGAAAAATAGGGACCGCCTTTACTGGGGAGGTAACAGTGTTCCATGCACCTTTGCCTTTTAGTCATGGTGGCTACATGACCACGGAGACTTGTTCTGACAGCGCTGGCTCTTTGGCTTTGAAATGGAGATGAGCACTGCCCCCTAGGAGTGCTAGGGGGCAGTGCCCCCTAGGAGTGCTAGAGTCAGGAACAACTAGCACATATGTGCGAGGGGAACCTTTACCTTTAGAGCTATCTCGATACTTGTCTTCTTCCAATAAGCTCTTTATCTCTTAAGTGCTGACATCTGCTGTGGGTTATTAAGGAAAGTGGAGTTGCTTTCTGCCTCTAAAAAAACATGTTTCTCCATTTCTCATTTAGGGAAATATAATATTCTGCCTTTTAATATTCCTCAAAAACATTTCATTCTTTTAGGAGGATGGGCTTCCCACACTGCTCAGTGTAAGAATCCAATTTAAAACATCCCTGGCAGATAACTTCCTAGCCTTCTGCTTCACTTCTACCATCCCTCTTGGTAATTGTCTCCCTTGTCAAACTACTCCTATTGTGTAGAACTTTCTCCTAACATTCAATCAGAACCTACCTTCCTGTAACTTAGATCCATTATTCTGTGTCCTGCACTCAGGGATGAGAATGAGTAGGCCTTGACCTTTATCTAGGGACATGATCTGTCTCTGCCATGACCACATCTTCTTCACACTCCTATTACACTGTAGAATTTGTACAATCAATCTCTCAACATCCTTCCTCTTTATCTTCCCCCAAGTTTAATCGTCAAAGCAACTATCTGGCTCATCACCGTCTCTTGATGTACACAAACTATTTAGCTCATACGGTACCGGCATGAATTTAACATGAGGGGCTGATTGAAGAGATGGAGAAAGACATCTTCTCAGCACGACATCTATTGTTGTTTGCTGAGTGAAATCATATTTGTCCATTTGATCCAACCAACCAACCAACCAACCAACCAACCAACCAACCAACCAACCAACCAAGAGTAGATGTAGTTGGAAATTGATCGAGGAGAGATTCAACCTAGAAATAAGGAGAAATTTTCTGATAGTGAGAACAAGCAACCTGGATGGGGAGAAACAGGCTTCGACTCAACCCCTCCAAGACCGAGTGGCTGTGGCTGCCGGCGTCCCGATATAGCCAACTGACTCCATCGTTGGTTATTGGGGGCGAATCATTGGCCCCCACGGAAAGGGTGCGCAACTTGGGCGTCCTCCTGGACCCATGGCTGTCTTTAGAGGATCATACGACAGCTGTGGCCAGGGGGGCTTTCTATCAGGTTCGCCTGATACGCCAGTTGCGGCCCTTTCTAGATCGGGACTCCCTATGCACAGTCACTCAGGCGCTCGTCATGTCTCGCTTGGACTACTGCAATGCTCTCTACATGGGGCTCCCCTTGGGATGCACCCGGAGGCTCCAGCTGGTACAGAATGTGGCCGCGCGGGGGATTATGGGAGCGACGGGGTGCTCCCACGTGACACCTCTCCTGCGTGAGCTGCATTGGTTGCCGGTTGACTTCCGGGTGCGTTTCAAGGTGTTGGTAATCACCTTTAAAGCACTCCATGGCTTAGGACCAGAGTACTTACGGGACCGCCTTCTGCCACCAATTGCCTCCCACCGGCCGGTTCGCTCCCACAGAGAGGGCCTCCTCAGGGTGCCGTCAGCCAGACAATGCCGGCTGGTGACCCCCAGGGGGAGAGCGTTCTCTGTGGTAGCCCCCACCCTCTGGAACAATCTTCCTCCAGAACTGAGAACAATTGCTGACCTCCGGACTTTTCGTCGGGCTCTGAAGACTTATCTCTTTCAATTTGCCGGACTTGCCTGATCCCTTCTACCTTTTAAAATTTTTAGAGTTTTAGTCTGTTTTAAATTCTCAGCCTAATTTATATTTGTTTTTAGTACAATTTTAACTTTTTTGTATTGGTTTTTTAGCTGGCTGTTCACCGCCCTGAGTCCGTCAGGAGAAGGGCGGTATATAAATTTAATAAATAAATAAATAAATCAATCAATCAATCAATCAATCAATCAATCAATAAATGGAACAGAAGTTGCCTTCGGAAGTTGTGGGAGCTTAATCTCTGGGGGCTTTCAAGAAGAGACTGGACAGCCATCTGTCAGAAATGGTGTAGGGTCTTCTGCTTGAGCAGGGAGATGGACTATGACCTATAAGGTCCCTTACACCTCTCCCCTCCTCTTCCTCCTCCTCCTCCTCCGTCTTCGTCTTTTTTTTCTCCTTCTCCTTCTCCTTTTCCTCCTTCTTTGTCTTAGTCTTCATCTCCTCCTCGTCATGCTCCTCCTCCTCCTCCTCCTCCGCCTTCTTCTTCTTCCTCCCCCTCCCCCTCCTCCCATCTTTAGTGTATGGCAGAACTGTATGCTACTCTAGTAGACAAAAAAGGGGCTGAACACAGCAAAACATAGCTTCTTCAGACTGATTGGTACTGACCAAGAGTCTTATTTACAAGTAGAAGATAATTTGTTGGAGCTCTAGGTTAAACTATGGGGTCCTTGGTGCTCTCTGAACTTGGTTCTTTTCCTGCAGAATTTGCCCCAATTCATGTTCATTGCAACCAGGAGACCATCTAACCATCTCATCCCCTGCTGTCTCCTTCTTCTTCAGCCTTCCATCTTTCCCAACATCAAGGTCTTCTCCAAGGAGTCCACTCTTCTCATTAGGTGGCTGAAGGATTTGAGCTTCAGCTTCAGGATCTGTCCTACCCAGGGGTGGGCTACTGGGGGTTCACAGGAGGTTTGGGAGAACCTCTAGTTAAGATTCTGTGCAGTTCGGAGAATCCCCAAATCCCACTCCTGGCTGCGCCCGCCCACTCCGCCGCTCCCAGGAGTCACCACATAGCCCGTTTTGGATGCAAGTAGGTGCAGGGTGTGTGCGGAGGCTCAGGGAGGGCGAAAAATGGGCCTACCGGAAGTTTGGGAAGAGGGCCTCCAGAGCCTGAGGAGGCCATTTTTGCCCTCCCTGAGGCTTGAGGAAAGCCTCCAGAGCCCAGAGAGAACAAAAGTGCCTCCTCACCATGGTGCAAGAGACCAACTAGGCCACACCCACCATGGCCACGCCCACCCAGCAACCAGGCAGAGAACCCCTTGCTAAAAAATTGAAGCCCACCCCTGGTCCTACAGAAGGACCGTCAGGGTTGATTTCCTTGAGGATCAGCTGATTTGATCGCCCGCAATCCAATTCAAGAGTATTCTCCAGCACCACAATCCAAAAGCATTAATTCTTTGGCCTTCAGCTTTCCTGAAGGTCCAATTCTCCCAGCAGTTTTATGTGGTACCTTCCTGCTTGAATGGCTGTGTAAAAGGGGATTATTTTTCACGGCTTTCACAAATGGTATCAGGGGAAAAGATTATCCTAAATTTGGAGCACATTCTCTTCTAGAATAAGGGGACTGTGACAAAGGAGACCCAGCTCCAATTGGTCCAGAATGCGGTCGCGCGAGTGGTTATGGGAGCAACTCGTCGCTCCCGGGTAACTCCCCTCTTGTGTGAGCTGCACTGGCTCCCAGTGGTCTCCCAGTGCATTTCAAGGTGCTAGTCACCATCTTCAAAGCGCTCGATGGCTTAGGACCAGGATACCTACAGGACTGCCTTCTGCCACCGAATATCTCCCACCATCCGATACACTCTCACAGAGAGGGCCTCCTCAGGGTGCCGTCGGCCAGACAATGTCAGCGGGTGGCCCCCAGGGGGAGACCCTTCTCTGTGGGGGCTCCTGCCCTATGGAATGAACTGCCTCCGGATATAAGAAGGATTCCCAACCTCCGCGCCTTCCATCGGGCTCTAAAGACTCTGTTGTTTCACCAAGCCGGCCTGACCGAATAAATACATTTTAAATGGGTTTTAAATTGGTTTTAAAGGGGTTTTAGTAAGGGGTTTTAAACTACGGCCAAATGTGGTACCTTCCTGCTTGAAAATAATATTAAATTATTTTAGTAGTTTTAATTTTTGTGTTGGACTGTTTTAATATGGCTGTAAACTGCCCTGAGTCCTTCGGGAGAAGGGCGGTATAGAAATGTAATGAACTAACTAACTAAGTAACTAACTAGGCCCCTGAGCCTTAACATCTTGGTGGAAGAATTACAAAATGGCCTCTCAACCAATGCATACCAGATAGCAGGTCCTGTTCGGAGTAGAGGAGCTCTTAGGCTGGGCTACAGAAGATCCACAAAAATAACCAGTCCACACTCACTGAGGGGCTGTCACAGAGGGGAGAGGTGTGGGGTGGGGATCATCCTATTTTCCAAGGCACCTGAAGGCCAGACAAGGAATAATGGATAGAAACTGATCAAGGAGCAATTCAACCTGGAAATAAGGAGAAATTTTCTGACTGTGCAAACAATCAACCAATTGAACAGTTTGCTTTCAAAAGTTGTGGGAGCTTCATCACTGGAAGCTTTCAAGAAGAGACTGGACTGCCATCTCTCAGAGACTGGACTGTGCCCGGTGGCGCAGCAGCTTAAGCAGCATTTTAGGTGGTGTTTAAATGACACCAGCTGCCTGCAATTATTGAAAGTTCGAATCTCACCAGGCTCAAGGTTGACTCAGCCTTCCATCCTTTCAAGATAGGTAAAATGAGGACCCAGATTGTGGGGGCAATAAGCTGACTTTCTATAAAAAAGAACACTGTTAGGGGTGGGGGGCAAAATCCCAACTAAGCTGGAATATACAAAAGTATGAAGGCTATTGCTTAACACATTTTAAGCCACCCTGAGTCTCTGGAGAAGGGTGGCATATAAATTAATTTTTTTAAAAAATGGTGTAGGGTCTCCTACTTGGGCGGGGGGGGGGGTTGGACTAGATGATCTACAAGGTCCTTTCCAACTCTGTGTCAACACGGAAAGCATCCCTGGCCTGCTCTCGAGTTGCCATAGGCAAGGCCGATGGGAAAACGAGCTTTGCAGCTGCAGCGAGACAGCACTTCCGTCAAAACAAAAGCACATTCCAGCCACCTCTCTGTCAAGGCCATCTCCACAGTTACCCACAGTGGCCAGAGGGGAGTGATCTCTACAACCCATTGGTGAATGTGACTGATGACTCACCTTGGGGGGGGGGAGCGGGGGAAACAGGGTCAGAGCCAGGACGTAAATTACGTGGGGTCAGAGTTTGTTTCACTTGGAACCTGCCGACACGAAGCTCCTAATAAATAACTGGATTTCTTTTGAAGCTTAGCTCGAGGCTCATGATTTAATTAGGGCATCTGTTGGAACCCTGACACTCTGTTATTCTTTTAATGGACCTCTGTGTGTATCCACAGATACAGCTGGGGATACCTGTAGCTTGAAACTTTTACAGGGGTGGGTTTTTATATTTCAAGATTTCTCTAAGCTTTAAAATTAGCAGAGTCAAATTTGGAAGCTATTTTACTGGCACATTCCTGTTTGTTCTAGAAAGACTAGCTTAACCAGTCCTAAAGAACAGGGATCGTCGTGTTGACAGCATATTGTAGTCACGATGCCTGTTTTATATTTAAATCCCAGGAGATTTATTTAATCAAAACATGCCGCAGCTTCTATGAAAATGCATTTCCTGCCACTCAGAAATACAGCTTGCTATCGTGTTAAATCTCTTCCCTATTCTAAATTTCTCTCTTCCTGCCATTCTCCATTTACAACGCCAGGCGAAGGAGCCTCTTTCCTTTGGCCAGATTGATTGTAGAAACAAACTCTGCGCTGTATCAAGGTTTGCTAACCGCTTTATAAAAATCAGAACTCGCCTGGCGATTATAGTCCTTTGCTCTCACCAAGTGGAGCCTAAAAAAAACATACTTTTCCTTGTCATGTTTCAAAAGAGGCGGCCAAGACAGATAAAGTGTCACCTCTCCCTGGAGGTCAGGAAGATCTGATGCTCTTAATTACACACTTAGTGAGGTTTTTTTACTTCCAGATGTTACCTACAATTGCTGCCATTTGGGCCCCCCCCCACCCAAAAGGAATCTAAGGGAGACCTTTCGTCTCCATAACAACTTGGAGAGCATGAATAATTCAGCTGGCTTTAAAAGGACTTGTTTATTTATGGGCTGTCTTAATTACAGCAAAAGAGAAATTCCAAATGACAGTGACAGTTGCTTCTCTTATTGCCTATCAGGGATGGAAGCCGGGCTGTTCCGTTGTTGCTTTCGCAGAAAATATCAGCTTAAACAAGAAGCAAGCTGTGGAGTTTTTTTTTTTTTTAAATCCATCTAAATTTTTTTTTTTAAAATCCATTTAAAACATGCAACCCTGCTTGTTCTGCAGTGATTTCAAGGAACAGCCTTATAATTCCAATTTTCAACTTTACTTTGTGTCGTTACTACATAGGTCTGAGGGCGACGGTGGTTGATAGCCACCCAGAGTTTCCCTGGGGTAAGATGGTGCCCAATAAGTTTAATAAATGATAAATGAGAGAGAGAGAGAGAGAGAGAGAGAGAGAGAGAGAGAGAGAGAGGCTGGCTGGATAGGTAAAAAGATAGGTGTATGGATGGATGGGTGAGGGATAGATGGACGGATGGATGGATAGATAAAAAGGTAGGTGGGTGGATGGGAGAGAGAGAGAGAGAGAGAGAGAGAGAGAGAGAGAGAGAGAGAGAGAGAGAGAGATGGATCGATCGATGGATAAAAAGGTAAAAGGATGGATGGATAGATGGGATAGATAGATAGATGATAGATAGATAGATAGATAGATAGATAGATAGATAGATAGATGATAGATAGATAGATAGATAGATAGATAGATAGATAGATAGATAGATAGAGATAGATAGATAGATAGATGGATAGGTAAAAAGGTTGGTGTATGGATGGGTGGGTGAGGGATAGATGGATGGATGGATGGATGGATGGGATAGATAGATAGATAGATAGATAGATAGATAGATAGATAGATAGATAGATAGATAGATAGATAGATGATAGATAGATGGATGGATGGATAAGTAAAAAGGTAGGTGTATGGATGGATGGGTGAGGGATAAATGGATGGATGGATGGGATAGATAGATAGATAGATAGATAGATAGATAGATAGATAGATAGATAGATAGATAGACAGACAGACAGACAGACAGAAAGACAGATAGTTAGATGGTTGGGTAAAAAGGTAGGTGTATGTATGGATGGATGGATAAGGGATAGATGGATGGATGGATGGATGGATGGGTTAAAAGGTAGGTGGATGGATGGATGGATGGATGGGAGAGAGAGAGAGAGAGAGAGATGGATGGATAGGTAAAAAGGTAGGCGTATGAATGGATAGGTGAGGGATGGATGGATGGATGGATGGATGGATAAAAAGGTGGATGGATGGATGGCAGAGATAGATGGATAGGTGAATAGATGGATAGATGGATAGATAGTTGATAATGTCTCACTTCACAACAGAAATGTTGGACTCAATTGTGGTCATGAGTCAAGGACTACCTGTACACCAATTTTTGTTGCTAGGAAGACATTTTTTTTAAAAAAAGATAAAGAAAACAAAAAGAAAAAAGGAAAAAGGAAAAAAAAAGGAAAGACGGATACCCAGAGGCTTCATTTCTTCTCCTGAAGGGAGGATGCAAATCCAGGCCGGATTTCATTAGCGTGTGTTCCTATTATTTGTACACAGGGATATTTACATAAATCTCATCTGCCGTGCGGTGTGTATGGATTGCCAGCTGGAGTTTGCATAGCACCGTCCTGTGTTTCCCTGAAATTGCTTTCCTGTGTTTTGTTAAGAGGGTTGGTGAAAGAACCCTTCCTCCAGGGGGAAAGCTGTTATCTAAGCTTTTCATTTCTGAGCAATCTTGGTCGGGAAGTGGAATCTCATAACTCAACAAGCAAGCACCTAGCCAGGGTGAAAGCAGTCATTTATCAGAGGCACTCGAAGCCTCATTTCAGACTAAGCAAACAAATAAAACAGAGCCAAACAATCAAGACTAAGTTTGCTGGGAGCTCTTTGCTTTTCTCAGAGTTGTTTGTCAACTCAGGTGAATGGGGGAAAGGGGAGGGGGGACATCAGAAAGCCTATTGCCAGAAGGAGGGCGCTCTGCCCCGAGAAAAGGACAGCTTTGATCTGGTGTTCTTTGAGTGGAGATGGAAAGGGAGGGAGGGAAGGAAGGAGAGAGGAACTACAAAAATCAATGACATATTAATTTGCTTTGACAGGGAGGGAGGGAGGGAGGGAGGGAGGGAGGGAGGGAGGAAGGAAGGAAGGAAGGGAGAAAGGAAGGAGAGAGGAGGGAGGAGGGAAAGAAGGAAAGAAGGAAGGAGAGAGGAGGGAGGAGGGAATGGGAGAAATAGAGAGAAGAAGGAAGGGGAGAAATGTAAGGAGGGCGAGGCGATATAGAGAAAGAGAAGGAAGGGAGGAAAGGAGGAAGGAAGGAAAGAAGGAAAGAAGAGAGGAGGGAGGAGGGAGGGAAAGGGAGAAATAGAGAGAGGGAGGAAGGAACGGAAGGAGGGAGAGGAGATATAGAAAAAGACAGAAGAAAGGGAAGAAGGGAGGGAGGGAAGGAAGAACAGAAGAAAAAGGAGGGAGGGAGGAAGGGAGGGAGGGAGGGAGGGAGGGAGGAACAGAAGGAGAAGGAAGGAGGGAGTTACCCTAGTTGAGTAATGCTGGGTAATGAAACAGTTGCCAAAAAAAAAAAAAAAAAAAAACTCAGAGAGCACCAAGGACTCCACAATTCAACTCTGAGCTACACTCTTCTAATCTGTGACCTGCTTGGTGTGTAAAGAGCAGATACTATCTAAGTCAAGTGGGTAGAAGCCTTGACAATGATGAACGGCTGAGCCCCTCCAGACATACTGGCCTCAAGGTGGATTTGAAGTTCCCAAGTGTTTTGGGCATCACCTCTGAAATCAGTTCTGCTGCAAAGGCAGAATTGCTGTTGGGCAGAAGGATATTACAGAACATTAAAAGTGTCAGGGTTCCAAGTAAGACACCAGTAGCAAGCAAAACTCCCAGGCAGGTAGATTCCTCAAAGAATAGCTTTATTGGACATATCATATTGGCACAGATCTGGTAAAAACCGACTCTGAAGGTTCCCACGGTTTTCACCTACTTAAAAGTAAAAGTTTTCCCTCAACACCAAACAATCAGTCACATGGTCCAGTCATGGCTCCATCTGGTTGCCTGGTGACATCGCTCCTCCTTCCTCTGATTAGGTGTAAGAATGTCCTTGGTTCCCAAGAGAAAGTATTTTGTTTTGGCTACCAAGTCCGAACTATCTCAAATCCCCCCTCCGTATCCCTCAGCTGCAGTGTGGCAATGCTGAAGTTCCAAGATTCTTCGGTCAGGTCAGCTTCAGGGTTGACAAACAGGGTTGTCCACCTGTCTTGGTCTCCCAACTCCAGACTCTTAGTCTGTCTCTCATTTTAGTTCGGCCATGAGAATGGAATCTTCTGCAACTTCCATGCATGACTTCCTTTTATGACGAAGCTCCTGAACAAGAAACCTAGTGAAACAATGACATCACCCAACATGCCTACCCAGATCTCCTTCACGCCATCCAAGTTGTCATGTTAATCATGAATCCAATCTCCGGAAATGGGCTGTTATTCATCATCCACCTGAAATATTAGAAGAGAAAAGAGGCAGGCCAGAAGATTGCTTAAAATAAAAGGTAAAGGTAAAGGTTCCTCTTGCACATATGTGCTAGTCGTTCCCGACTCTAGAGGGCGGTGCTCATCTCCGTTTCAAAGCCAAAGAGCCAGCGCTGTCCGAAGATATCTCCATGGTCATGTGGCCAGCATGATTAAACGCCAAAGATGCATGGAACGCTGTTACTTTCCCATCAAAGGTGGTCCCTATTTTTCTACTTGCATTTTTTACCTGCTTTCGAACTGCTAGGTTGGCAGAAGCTGGGACAAGTCACGGGAGCTCACCCTGTTATGCGGTGCTAGGGATTTGAACCGCTGAACTGCTGACCTTTTGATCGACAAACTCAACGTCTTAGCCACTGAGCCACCATGTTCCTTTGCTTAAAATGCCTGCCATTAAATGTTCCTTTTCCTTGGTGACTCGGCCTAAGGGCGAGATATTTGGAAACTGCTCTTCATGATGCGCTAATGGCCGACCCTCAGTACATACAGCTGTGGAGCATGCAAATGTGGCAAACGTCCTCAGCTGTGTAATATTTACGTTACCAACAACAGCCCGAAATAAAATCTCGGCAACTTTGCAAACTCTTCTGAACAAAAAGACTTCAACGATGGATCTTGCGGTACGGAAATACTGTCTGTTCACTAAAGCTCTGGTGGCTTCTCACTGGCTTCGCTTTCACACACCCGTGGAGGAGCCATGTCGGTGTCAGGAGTTCACAACTGGCTGTGCCTCCTTATCCTCATAGCTGTGACTCTCGTGGGGATGACTGGAAATGCGTTCATTTTTATTTCAGACAGCTGTGATCGGATCCGAAGCAAAACACAAACGGGTTCAGATCTCCTGTTGATGTCCCTCAGCCTAACCCGGTTTATTTTCCTTGGAATCACACTCAGCTTCCATTGTATTAGCTTCCTGGATATTAATCAACCCCAATACACCGGAAGCCTCATCATTTTCTTCTGGACTTTTTTCAATGCCACCACCTTGTGGATTACCACCTGCCTTGGAGTCTTTTACTGTGTGAAAATTGTCAACTTCACTCAGCCCTTTCTCGTGAAAATGAAGCTGAGGATTTCCAACATGGTTCCCCATTTGCTCATCATGGTGATACTGGTTTCCTTGATCTCGGCTCTTCCTTTCTTCTGGATTGAAGATCACATCCGATCTTATAACAACACAGAGCATAGACATGAGGTGATGTCCCAGAGATTCCTCTTCGGCATGCTGTATATTCTAGGGACTTTTCCATCATTTCTCATATTTTTAATTTCCTCTGGTTTTTTAATTTACTCCCTTGTGCACCACACAAAGAGGATGCAGGACAATTCACTTGGTTTTAGAGATCAAAGGATGGACATTCATTTGAAGACCATTAAAATCCTGACCTCTTTCCTTATCCTCTATGCCGCAACCTTTGTAGTGGAAATTTCAGTGACCTGTTTCCCCAGTCCCTGGGCGTCAGTTATGTCCATCATAGTGGTCAGTTCATATAATTCAGGACACACCATTGCTTTGATTGTCATGAATTCCAAACTAAGAGAACGATTGAGCAAGATGTTTCGGTATCTGAGAAAACAGACATGAAGGATTGATATGTATAACAATTGTAATAATTTGAATATTTTTTTTTACTTAAGTAAAAAAGAAAAGAAAATTGAAACAATATATGATTATGATTTATAAACAAAAACGACTTCATTGGTATTATATAAATGGTATGGTTTAATGGATAAAATTTGAGATAACTGGGAAATTGCATTAAATAGCATTATTTGAACTAAGAACTATGTTTAAATGTTAAATCGCTATATTTTTAAGATTAAAGATAAGATTTAAATCTGATAAAGTAATAATGAAATAAGGATTTAATCAGTATCATGACATATAAATATGTTTGAACTGTGCTGAAATGTATTATGAGTTATTAATTGAATTAAGATTTAAAGTGGGTTAATAGAAAGGTAATTGTTTTGATTAAATAAATATGTGTTACTTTTTTTAAAGCTGGTATTAGTTGAATATGTGATTTAAAATTAAGAAATAAGTGTTATGGCAAAATAGAATAGATAAAATTTTGTTAAAAATGACTAAAAATTGAACAAATGGATGACCGGATCAAAGCTCTGTTCTGAAAAGGTGTAATTTGTATGTTTGGGAAAAAAAATTAAAAAAAAAACTTTTTGCAGAAAAAAAGACATGAAGGATTGAGCTCAGACTGAAATCACTCTTCACTCTTGCTCAGACATGCACAGAGTTGAAGAAGCATCTTGAATGAGAAGCGAAAGGTCTTCAAAGAAAAACCAGAAAGTCCAGTTGCCTCTTGAAAAAGCAATTTTGGGACAACCGTGACCTGGATGACTGAGAATCTCCAGAGACATTCTTGCTCAAATGATTGCACTGATGATGTTACCTAGCAGGGTAATGAAATGCCCACAAGGAAACAGCCAAGTTCAGAGAGCACCGAAGACCCCACATCTTATGGATGGAATTAACATTGATGACAAGTCAAGAACTGCTAATTCTGTTGCAGCTTCACTATGAATTCAACGTGATGCCATTTTCCTAGCCCAGGATTTCAAACGGGACTCATGTGTGTAGAGCAGTGTGCACAACAGTCTTAGCCCATGCCAGCTGTTGTTCTGATTCACACAAAATCAGAAGTTGAATGTGTTTTTCGTTGACGTTAAAATTTTCCCAATAGATTTTAGGTGCAGCTATCATTTTTCAGTAGAAGCTTCTGCTTAGTTGAACAGTTCTCCTTAGAAATTAGACTGATCCCCATTGTTCTGGAATGGTAGTGAGTGATGGGATAGTCAGTTTGATTGCTTTCATGGCGATTGTGGTTTTAGAACTTCATACTTAATTCTGAATATGAATGTTTTATTTTAAAGGCTTGTGTTCCTCATCATTAGGCACTGGGAGTTTATGATCTCTGTCTGAACATGAGTTTTCTTCTCTCTCTTATCTCTCACTATTATTTCTCTCTCTCTCTTTCTTTCTCTCTTTCTTCCTATTTCTACCTATCTCTCTATCCAGTGGTGGGATTCAGCCAATTCACACCACTTCAGGAGAACCGGTTGTTAACTTTCTGAGCAGTTTGGCAAAGTGGTTGTTGGAAGAAATCATTAGGGCAGAGAATCGATTGTTAAATTACTTGAATCCCACCACCGTCTCTATCTCAATTATCTATCTATCTATCTATCTATCTATCTATCTATCTATCTATCTATCTATCTATCTATCTATCTATCTATCTATCTATCTATCTATCTACACACACAAACAAACAATCTACCTCTGTATCATAAACATTCAGTGGCTAATTATCAGCAACAGAAACATTTAAAATAACATTTCCATATTTGGAATTAAATATAAAGTTCATGTTTGGATACAGATGGATGGATGGATGGATGGATGGATACAGATGGAGATGATAGAGATTTTAGTGTTAGTTGCATTGAACCAAAGAGAAGATAAATTAGTTGGTTTCGTCTTCTTGCATGCTCTTTTTCCTTAGAGTCAAGATCCTTCGTATTTTTATTTACACATTTGAAGTTTTGTTAAATTCTTACAATTGAAACTGAGTGAGAATCCTATCCTATCTCGTAACTCTTCTTTCCTGGTTTTCTGCATCTTCTTTTCATCTACTGTGCTGAATTATGAATTCTTCTTCTCCAAATGTTGCTAGAAGGATAGTGGTCAGCCTTCCCAAGTAGACCAGACAGGCATCAGGTGAGCTAATTCTACTTCATTATAAGAATATATTTACAGAAAGTCTGAAAATACAAATCTCCCACAGTTTTTTTTTAGAGCCTGATAAGTTAGGGGAAGATCCTTTCTCCGCCTATTATACAGCTGCAGGCTATGCTCTCCCTTATCTGACTGTTCCCTAGGCAGCCTTTCTTCACTTCGTCTCACAAGGTCTTTCTCCAGAGGTGGGAGAAAGACCTTCACATTCTGTCACTACCGGTTCGCCCAGCACCAGAAATGTGAGCGCGCTCACACGCACGCTAGCTTCGCTCACCTGAGCACGCTCCATGCATGCATGCAACATCAAACAACATGGAAATTTGTGTGCATGCACTGTCCATGCGTGTGACATCAAACAACATGGGAATTCGCTCTCGTATGCTGTCCTCATATGCGTGCAGCGTCAAAACCATAGCGATATAGGACAGGATGGTGCCCAGACAAGTCACTACTACTGGTTCATCTGAACTGGTCCGAACCGGTTGAATACCACCTCTATGTTTCTCGCATTCCACTGTCAGCCCCAACACCCATCATGATAGCAAAGCAATAAAGAACATAATGTACATTCAGAAATCCCAGGTTCGCTTTTGTCATCAAGTGTCGAACTGATTATTTGAAAGATGCAGTAGTCTCTGATCTGCTGCCAATATCATCTACATGTCTATGCAAGAATCTGCTAGGGCAGTGATGCCTGGATCTTTTTCGGACTGAGTGTCCCAAGTGCGTGCATGCCCAAACCTCCAAACTGCAATGTGTGAGTGGCCCCTGCACATGTGCCCAGCCCCCAACATGCATCCATGGACCCTGCACATGCGCCCCACCCCCATGCATGCACGCATGCCACCCCATGCACGCCCCCCACCTCCTGTCCATGTGCGGCAGGGATCTGAAGACCAGCTGGCCTGTAGGAGGTACTCACGGATGTGCAGAAGAGCTGAACTGGGGTGATGGCTCGCATGCCATCAGAGAGGGTGTGCATGCCACCTCTGGCACGCGTGCCATAGGTTCACCGTCACAGTGCTAGGTTCTTTGGTAGAATATCTATTGGTAGGTCTTCTCCATTGGTCATCAAACTGTTGAAAGAAACGTCCAATAGTTCCGTTCATTGGCCAAAGGTCCTGATAAAATTTCAATTCAACCTTTTTTTTTTTTTTTAATTTGATTTATATGCCACTCTTCTCCGGAGACTCAGGCCGGCTTACAATGCGTTAAGCAATAGCCTTCATACTTTTGTATATTTTATACAAAGTCAGCTTATTGCCCCCACAAACTGGGTCCTCATTTGACCTACCTTAGAAAGGATGGAAGGCTGAGTCAACCTTGAGCCTGGTGGGATTCGAACCTACTAATTGCAGACAGCTGGAGTTAAATTACAATGCATTAGTCTGCTGAGCTATCCAGGCTCCTTGGCACCTTGGACCTGAAACAGAAATTCTCCCTTAGATTTGTGAAGAACAGCTGGTCGTGTTAAAGTCAATATTTTTAGATTTCTTTTAGTATTTTTCATAATTATAATAATGATTTAATGCCCCAACTATTTTAATGTTTGAAATTCTAATATTGCGGTTTTACTGTTGAATGCCAGCTGAGTACCACGAGATATAAGGCAGGGTATACTTCTTCTTTTTTTTTTGGAATTTTTTTTATTTTTATTTCTTAAATACATATTGTAAATGTACATTCTCTTATCCATAATTGATCATACATATACATATTTTTTCTAAAAAAAGCATAAAGATAAGGCATTTTGATTACATTCGGAGTTGCTCTTCTACCCTTTCTTTTCCCTCATTTTACAACAATCCTTCTTTTTTTCCCTTCCCTACTTCCTCTCCTCTCCTACTTTCTTCCTTCCTCCTCTCCTCCCTCTTCCCTACTTCCCCTTCCTTTCCCCCACTCCTCCCCTCTTTTCCCCTTTCTCACCTTCTCCCCTACTCTTGTCCCGTCCTTTCTTCCTCTCCTTTTCCCTTCCTTTCATTCCTCTCTCTCCCTCTCCTCTTCTCTCTTACACTCTACTCCTCTCTCCTTTCTTTCTCCTTTGTTGTCCAATATTTCCCCTATTTGGTATCCGAACATCCCCAATTTTCTATTAATATATACTTCCTTTCCAATTTCCTTTCTATTTTACCTAGTCTATCACTTCTATCATCATAATTGTACATTTATATTATAACATTCTTTCTTTTTTCCCCCTCCCCCTTTTCCATTTACTCTGGTGTCATCTGAGTTTCTATTTCTTTTTGTCTTCTCCCTCATTCCTCTTTCTCTTATCTAATTTGTTTATCTATCATCTTTTATTCATACTTCTTTTCTAACCATACATAGAATCTTCCCCATGTCTTTGAAATACACCGATTCCTCTTTATCTTTTATTCTTAGAGTTAATCTATTCATTTCCGCACAGTCTAAAATCTTTTCTATTACTTCACCTTCTGACGGGATTTTCTCTGTCTTCCAATTTTGCGCAAATACAATTCTTGCTGCTGTTATTATATGTATGATTAGATACATAACTTCTTTGCAATATCTCTCTGGCAAAATACCCAATAAAAAAAGGCAGGGTATACTTCAGAGTAGGGGTGGGTTCTACTTACCTTTACTAATGATTCACAATGGGATCATGTGAGCGCACACGCTTTGCTTGCGCACTCACTTTGCTTCTGCAGTATCTGCAGCACATCCGCAGATCGCTTCTGATGATGTCAGGGTCAGTGGGCGGAGCCTCCCACTGATTTTACTACCGGTTCTATAGAACCGGTCCAAACCAGGGGCAACCCACCACTGCTTCAGAGGTGGTATTCAGACGGTTCGGACCAGTTCAGGCGAACTAGTAGCAAAAAATCACGGGTCCTATTTAGGCATGTTTTTGAGGCTGGGCACATGTACAGAAGGCTGTGCTCATGTGTGGAAGTGGCGCGTGCACTCACATTTGCAAACCGGTAGGGAAAGTAAGTGTCAGCACTTCAAGCTGCGTTTTACTCTAGTGCTGACATAAGAAGGAGAAGCGGAGGCGTCTGGAAAGGGACGGTTGACTTTTCACCTACTTATTTTCCCTGGAGATAATATATCCTAGGAGATGGGATGGGAGGGGGAAATTCCTTTGAGCTGGAGCAGTAGATTAGGGGTAGAGTGACTTGGAAGATGGCCAATGAGAGCAGAGGAGTGGGGGAAGGAAAGGGAGGGTTTTTGGGTCGGAAGTCAGTGTTGGCTACAATGAGTCGGAGAGAATGTTGTGCTTAATAAGTGGGAGTTTTTTCATGAAAGACTTTGTTTGAAATGCAATTTATTTGAGACGACCTCGGAACCCGACAGTAAGTGAATACCAACCCTGGTATACTTCTAAATACAGCTCTCAGAAAATTCTTGCCATTAAAATGGACGTTTCTCTGGATTGAAATAGGACAGTTCACTGTGTCTTTACTCCAGTTGTTCTAATGGTTAAGATACCAGACTAGAAACTGGGAGACTGTGAATTCTAGCCTCACCGTAGGCATGAAAGCCCACTTGGGCTTTTCATGATTTTTGATTTTTTGGGGGCCAATCACCAGGAGACGTTGAGTTCTAGTTCTGCCTCAGGCATGAAAACCATCTGGGTCAGCCACTCTCTCTCAGCCTATCCCACCTCACAGGGTTGTTGCTGTGGGAAAAATAGGAGGAGGAAGGATTATTAGATATCTTCACCACCTTGATTTGTTTATAAAAATAATAAAGGCAGGAAAAAATAGTAAGGTAAAATAAAGCATATCAAAATAATAAAATCAAATACTCTTCTTATTCAGCACATATCTCTGCTATCCGTATGCCTTAGGCTTTTCGCTTGGAGGAAATATTAAGGCCTGCCTGCACCTTAATTTCAACATTGTTGTTTTTGGGTTTTACAATCTCTTTAGTGTTTTAACTGTAATATTTATTTATTTATTTATTTTTGAAGGGTAAGCCACGCAGAGCCTTGGATTGAGATAGGCGGCTATAGAAATTGAATAAATAAATAAATAAATTGCAGTTGAAATGGAATTCTGAAGTCCCCGGTCTATCCTGTTCCATCAAATTCCGCAAACCTGGAAGACAAGCACAACATCCCATTTACGAGGGATGTAATCAAACATGAGCATCAATAATGTGTCATCTACTGTGCCCACCACCCTTTCATGGCTAAGACGGGATGAGAACTGTGCCCTCCACTCTGCCGCTCCCCTCCTCCCAGTTGTGCCCAGGTCTTTTAAATTTTTTTATTAATGACTTGGATGCCGAGATGGGAGGGACGGTTATCAAATCTTCAGATTTGATAGCCAGAGCCTTGGAGGACAGAAATACAATTGAAAATGAGGTTGATAGATTAGAGCGATGGACTAAAAGCAGCAGAATGAAATTTAACAGAGGGAAATGTAAAGCTATAAAGGGAGGCTGTATAAATCAAACGCATAAATATAGGACGGGGAAAACATTTGGCTCTTTAATAGCAGGTGTGAAAAATGCTCTGGGACGGTGGCTGATCACGGATTGAATTTGAATCAGTGGAGTGATGTGATTTGTAGAAAGAAAGAAGAAAGGAAGAAAAGGAAAGAAAGGAAGGAGGGAAGGAAGGAGGGAGGGAGGGAAGGAAGGAAGGGGTGGGGGAAGGGGAAGAAGGGAAGGAAAGGAAGGAAGGGGAAAGAAAGGAAGGAGAAGGGGAGAGGAAGAGGAAGGAGAAGGAGAAGAAAGGGGAAGGAAAGGAAGGGGAGGGGAAGGGAAGGGGAAGGAGAAGAAGAAGGAAGGAAGGGGAAGGAAAGGAAGGGGAGGGGAAGGGGAAGGAGAAGGAAGGAAGGGGAAGGAAAGGAAGGGGAGGGGAAGGGGAAGGAGAAGGAGAAGGAGAAAGAGAAGGAAGGAAGGGGAAGGAAAGGAAGGGGGGAACAGGAAGGGGAAGGAGAAGGAAGGGGAAGGAGAAGGAAGGGGAAGGGAGGGGGGAAGGAAGGAAGGTTTTATGGTAGTTGCAGTGTCTTTGGATCACGTGATCACCTTTTGCAACCTTCTGACAAGCAAAGTCAATGAGGCTTCACTTAAGAGAGTCACCTTGTAGGGGAGATGTGGGCATAACAAACCAACAAACAAACCATACCATGTTTACCCAAAAATAAGACCCCGTCTTATATTTTTTTGAAACCCGAAATAAGCGCTTGGCCTTATTTTCGGGGAGGTCTTATTATTTTGGGGCACATGGAGAAAACCAGAGGAAATGGCGGGGACCGGCTGTGCATACGTTTACATATTTTCGGGGAGGGCTTATTTTCAGGGGATGTCTTATTTTAGTACATGTGCTCAAAAGTCCGATTGGGCTTATTATCAGGGGATGTCTTTTTTGGGGGGGGGGGGGAAACAGGGTATTACTAACTTAACATCTGAAGTGATTGATTTAACAACTGCCTCACGAAAGGTTGCAAAATGGGGGCAAAACTCAGTGAGCAACTGCTTAGCAATGGAAATTTTGGGCTCCATCATCGTCGTAAGTCGAGGACTACCTGTACTGTCTCTCGGTGCCTCTCACCTTAGCTAAAATGCCCTGTTCCAAAGAGATATCTGGACAGTCACTTGTCTGAAATGGTACAGAGGACCTCCCGCTTGAGTAGGGGGTTGGAGTAGAAGACCTCCAAGGTCCCTTCCCACTCTGTTCTGATTCTAAATAAGAGGGAACAACATGAAACATGATGGACCAACCCACTGGAACCAAGCAGAGGCCTACAGGCCCAGAAACCGTGGCTCAATCTGTCCTCCCCACCTTTATAAAATCAATTACTGGCCTTCATACATCCCTAACCACCAAAGGATGAACTGCCCATGGAACCCAATCAGAGAAAGCAATTTTATTTTATTCAGTGCCTGTTTGTAAGCATACAAGAAGGGAAGATGTGCCAAGGAATGGAAAAACTGAAATCTGATACTCAGGAGGAGAATGTAAAATAGGAAGGGCAAATGAGACAAGGGCAGGTGTGTTCATCGGCATCAAAACCGCAACGAAATGATGTCCGGTATTTGCATTCTCTCTAAAGCAAAAACTGGAATAACACACACACAGAGTATCAATTTCCACTAACTTTCTGGTTGAGAAGAAAGGCAAAGTTGGGGAGCGAGGCCTATCATCCATCAAGAAGATCGTAAGAAGGAATATTTGTATCCGGTCAAATAGATGAGTTTTATATACATATATATAGGCATCCCATTCGCAAAACGGCCAGTTCTCCATGCGATCTCTGAAGGAAGTCAACGGAAGAACATTTGAGGGACCACCAAGAAGATCTAATCCTTGGAGGAGAGAGAGAGAAGAAAGGGTGGTTTCAACCTCACCATGTCCCCGCTTCTTCAAACCATCTTCCAGGTTGCGATCACAGCCTACAGCTCCGTGGGTATAGTTGCAAGTGGCTTTATTGTGGTTGCCGGCTACTCAACATGGCTGAAAGGAGAAAAAATACCTACTTGTGAAGTCATCCTGATGTGCCTCAGTTCGTCTCGGATTCTCCTACAGGGAACCATCCTACACTGTACATTTTCTTCAAAGTTATACCTGTGGAATGTCCTCAGGATACAGTCAGTTCTCCTGGTGTTGACCAGCACAGCTTGTCTGTGGTTCGCCGCTTGCCTCAGTGTCTTCTACTGCGCCAAAATTGCCACTTTCACTCACCGGTATTTTGTCCTGGTGAAGCTGAGGATCGCAGAGATGGTTCCGATGTTTCTGGTGGGGTTGGCGGCGGGCTCTTTGATTTCGTGCCTCCCTTTCATCTGGATGGATGACAACATCCTGCTCTGCAACTCCACCGGGAGCCATCTGAAAAACTTCACCGTGGAGAACCATATGGGAAGCATCTCCTACCTCAAAGCCTTCTCCATATATCTCACTTGGGCCATACTTCCGCTTCTGCTTTTCGTGGCCTCGTCCACGTTGTTAATTGCATCTCTGTGGAGACACACCAAGCAGATGAGGCAGAGCACCATGGGTTTGAAGGACCCGAGGACCGAGGCGCATGTCGCGGCCATCAAATCCCTAATCTCGTTCCTAATACTCTACGTCTGCAGCTTTGTAGCTGACGTACTGCTTGGGATTCCTTCCTGCGAAGCTAGACATGAATGGAAAAGGAACATCTGTTTGCTGGTGATTGCCGTGTGCCCTTCTGTGCACTCCGTTCTGTTAATTTTCTTTAATTTCAGACTGAAGGTGGCGCTCAAAAACTTTCTGCTTTACCTAGCGTGCCTTCCGAAAAAAGACTACCAGTAAGTCCTCGACTTACAACCATTCATTTAGGGACTTTCATTTAGTGTTGAAAAAAGGAACCATTTTTCACACTTAGGACCATTGCAGCAATCCTCATGGTCGCGTAATCAAAACCTGGAGGCTTTGGCTTGGAAACCGTTTCTGAACTTTGTGCTTGAGGTGGGGGGTGGGGGAGAAATGAACCTCTGATTTTGGGTTTTACCGATTAGATTGGTTCATTTTGATAGAAATGGCTAGTTTATACTATTAGCTAAAAGTAAAAAGTTGAGGTTTGATGTTTATTATCACTGGAAGAGCCTGGTGGCTCAGCAGACTAAAGCATTGTGATTAACAACAGCTGTCTGCAATTACTGTAAGTTCGAATCTCACCAGGCCTTCAAGGCTGACTCAGCCTTCCATCCTTTCTAAGGTAGGTAAATTGAGGACCCAGTTTGTGGGGGCAATAAGTTGACTTTGTATAAATATACAAAAGTATGAAGGCTATTGCTTAACGCATTGTAAGCCGCTCTAAGTCTCCAGAGAAGGGCGGCATATAAATCAATTTTTTTAAAAAAAGAAGAAGACTTCTTCTTCCATCTGCCATCTGTCAGAAATGGTGTAGGGTCTGCTAGGGTGGGGGGGTTGGACTAGATGACCTAAAAGGTCCCTTCTAAGGCTGTTAATCTGTTTCTATTATCTTAGTTTACTGCAACAAACAAAGAGATTTGGAAGTCAGTGCCTTTTCTTTCTTTTTCCCTCTTTCCCGACACTTTCCCCTTCCCTTCTCCCTTTGCTATTTTCCGACTATTTTCTTTTTTGTATTTTATATTACAAAGTATTTTTTAAAATCCGGATGCTTAGCAACTGGCCTGTATTGCAGTGTCCCAGGGACATATGATTCCTCTTTTGTGACATTCTGACAAAGCTAATGGGGAAGCCCAACTCGCTTAACAACTGTGGAAAGAAACATCGTAAAATGGGGCAAAATTCACTTAACAACGGTCTTGCTCATCTTGGAACTCAGTTGTGGTCATAAGTTGTGGACTAACTAATATTCCTAAGACTTTTATGAAGAAAGATGAAAGAGAAGGGATGGCTCTTACCTTGAAACTATGCACATAAAAGCCAAAACCACTCACGCATTAATCACAAAATCTCCAGAACCGTAAAGCCTACAACCTTGAAATTTGCCACGTACGTTCCTCTTGGCTTCTAGGTGCTCACTAAGAAAGGATTTTTCGAAATGGCCATCAGAGCATTAGTATTTCCTATATTATTATAACACGCTCTGATGCTAATTAGTTAGATGTTCTACTCCCCCTCCCAACTTGAAAATAACTCTGGAGAGAATGGGTTAGCATAGGAGAGGCTTCTGTGGGACAAGCCGCAAGGAGAGAAGGGGCTAGAAAGCCTGAGGGAAAGAAGGAGGTAGAATAGGAGACGTTTCTGTGGGGCAAGGGTGAGGGAGAGAAGGGGAGAGGAGAAGCTTCTGTGAGGCAAGCCTCATGGAGAGAAGGGGCTAGAAAGCCTGAGGGAGAGAAAGAGATAGGATAGGAGACGTTTCTGTGGAGCAAGGCTGATGGACAGAAGGGGAGAGGAGAAGCTTCTGTGAGGCAAGCCTCATGGAGAGAAGGGGCTAGAAAGCCTGAGGGAGAGAAGGAGATAGGATAGGAGATGTTTCTGTGGGGCAAGGCTGAGGGAGAGAAGGGGAGAGGAGAAGCTTCTGTGGGGCAAGCCACAAGGAGAGAAGGGGCTAGAAAGCCTGAGGGAGAGAAAGAGATAGGATAGGAGACGTTTCTGTGGAGCAAGGCTGATGGACAGAAGGGGAGAGGAGAAGCTTCTGTGAGGCAAGCCTCATGGAGAGAAGGGGCTAGAAAGCCTGAGGGAGAGAAGGAGATAGGATAGGAGATGTTTCTGTGGGGCAAGGCTGAGGGAGAGAAGGGGAGAGGAGAAGCTTCTGTGGGGCAAGCCTCACGGAGAGAAGGGGCTAGAAAGCCTGAGGGAGAGAAGGAGATAGGATAGGAGACGTTTCTGTGGAGCAAGGCTGATGGACAGAAGGGGAGAGGAGAAGCTTCTGTGGGGCAAGCCGCAAGGAGAGAAGGGGCTAGAAAGCCTGAGGGAGAGAAGGAGATAGGATAGGAGATGTTTCTGTGGGGCAAGGCTGAGGGAGAGAAGGGGAGAGGAGAAGCTTCTGTGGGACAAGCCACAAGGAGAGAAGGGGCTAGAAAGCCTGAGGGAGAGAAGGAGATAGGATAGGAGATGTTTCTGTGGGGCAAGGCTGAGGGAGAGAAGGGGAGAGGAGAAGCTTCTGTGGGGCAAGCCTCACGGAGAGAAGGGGCTAGAAAGCCTGAGGGAGAGAAGGAGATAGGATAGGAGATGTTTCTGTGGGGCAAGGCTGAGGGAGAGAAGGGGAGAGGAGAAGCTTCTGTGAGGCAAGCTCACGGAGAGAAGGGGCTAGAAAGCCTGAGGGAGAGAAGGAGATAGGATAGGAGATGTTTCTGTGGGGCAAGGCTGAGGGAGAGAAGGGGAGAGGAGAAGCTTCTGTGGGACAAGCCTCACGGAGAGAAGGGGCTAGAAAGCCTGAGGGAGAGAAGGAGATAGGATAGGAGATGTTTCTGTGGGGCAAGGCTGAGGGAGAGAAGGGGAGAGGAGAGGCTTCTGTGGGGCAAGCCTCACGGAGAGAAGGGGCTAGAAAGCCTGAGGGAGAGAAGGAGATAGGATAGGAGATGTTTCTGTGGGGCAAGGCTGAGGGAGAGAAGGGGAGAGGAGAAGCTTCTGTGGGACAAGCCTCACGGAGAGAAGGGGCTAGAAAGCCTGAGGGAGAGAAGGAGATAGGATAGGAGATGTTTCTGTGGGGCAAGGCTGAGGGAGAGAAGGGGAGAGGAGAAGCTTCTGTGGGACAAGCCACAAGGAGAGAAGGGGCTAGAAAGCCTGAGGGAGAGAAGGAGATAGGATAGGAGATGTTTCTGTGGGGCAAGGCTGAGGGAGAGAAGGGGAGAGGAGAAGCTTCTGTGGGGCAAGCCTCACGGAGAGAAGGGGCTAGAAAGCCTGAGGGAGAGAAGGAGATAGGATAGGAGATGTTTCTGTGGGGCAAGGCTGAGGGAGAGAAGGGGAGAGGAGAAGCTTCTGTGAGGCAAGCTCACGGAGAGAAGGGGCTAGAAAGCCTGAGGGAGAGAAGGAGATAGGATAGGAGATGTTTCTGTGGGGCAAGGCTGAGGGAGAGAAGGGGAGAGGAGAAGCTTCTGTGGGACAAGCCTCACGGAGAGAAGGGGCTAGAAAGCCTGAGGGAGAGAAGGAGATAGGATAGGAGATGTTTCTGTGGGGCAAGGCTGAGGGAGAGAAGGGGAGAGGAGAGGCTTCTGTGGGGCAAGCCTCACGGAGAGAAGGGGCTAGAAAGCCTGAGGGAGAGAAGGAGATAGGATAGGAGATGTTTCTGTGGGGCAAGGCTGAGGGAGAGAAGGGGAGAGGAGAAGCTTCTGTGGGGCAAGCCTCACGGAGAGAAGGGGCTAGAAAGCCTGAGGGAGAGAAGGAGATAGGATAGGAGATGTTTCTGTGGGGCAAGGCTGAGGGAGAGAAGGGGAGAGGAGAAGCTTCTGTGGGACAAGCCTCACGGAGAGAAGGGGCTAGAAAGCCTGAGGGAGAGAAGGAGATAGGATAGGAGATGTTTCTGTGGGGCAAGGCTGAGGGAGAGAAGGGGAGAGGAGAAGCTTCTGTGAGGCAAGCCTCACGGAGAGAAGGGGCTAGAAAGCCTGAGGGAGAGAAAGAGATAGGATAGGAGACGTTTCTGTGGAGCAAGGCTGATGGACAGAAGGGGATAGGATAGGGAAGGATTCAAGCTGTAAGTGTTGATTTATCAAGCCCAATCACATAGTTTCGTAGCAAAGCACGGGGATCCAGCTACTAAATATATCCACATTTTATCCTCCTGGCGCATGTCTCTAGGCTCTTTCTCAATTACTCCTACGAAATGCAGTTTTGTAAATGACTGAATTAAGAAAAAAATTGAATTGACTCTCTTAATGATTGAATAAAATTAAAGCTGCTGTTAAGATATAAATAGCCATATAATTGTACATATGCGTAACTTTGAGAGGGCAGAGTCCAATCAAAGCTTCGTAATTTAAATCAGCTCACGATGGATTATTTAGCTTTTTTTTTTTTGAAAGTCATGTTTGATTTTGGTTTTGATTGGGAGAATCAATGAAATGAGTTTGGAAATGATGCTTTCAAAGAGGATACATGATCCGGGCTGGGTTTTCTGGTTTCAAATTTACAAAGGGTCCAGCAGAGGCCAAAACTTTACAGCCGTGATTTTATCTTCGTTCAGCGGAGAACCACAAAAGCTTTAGAAATAATATTTGTGCCAAGCTATTTTCCTTCTCCAGAGGGAACGCGAGTCTCAGAACTCATCAGCAAAACTCTAAGTGAGATGGCACCAGTTGTAAGATTTTTCTCTACGGTACATCTTTGCTTCCATTTTGGTAGTTGTCCAAATATTTATAAACCAGTTTGGGTAGATCTATCAGCAGGGCCAGAAGGCTGCTGCCCAAATCCCACCACAGGCTGGCCCCTCCTGCCCCTCCCTACCCCTTCCAGGAGTCTCCATGCATCCTATTTTGGATGCAGGTAAGTGCAGGGCACGTGTGGAGGCTCGGGGAGTGTGAAAAACGGGTGTACCGGAAGTTTAGGAAGGCTGGAAGAGGGCCTCGGGAGCTTGGGGAGGCCATTTTCGCCCTCCTGGAGGCTCGAGGAAAGCCTCCGGAGCCCGGGGAGGGCAAAAACGCCCCCTCCATCATGTTGCAGGAAGCCGACTAGATCACACCCACCCATGGCCACGCCCACCCAGCATCCGGGCAGAGAACCCCTTGCTAAAAAATTTTGAAGCCCACCCCTGCCCAAGGGGAACATTTTTCTCTGCCGTTTGGGCTCTATTCTGGTGGGTGAGAGCAGGTTGAAGGTGATTTGAGAAGAGCCTTAGTGGCGCAGCGGACTAAAGACTAAAGTGCTGTTAATTAGCACTTAGCTGCCAGCTGCCTTCTGCCTGCAATTACTGTGAGTTCAAATCTCACCAGGCTCAAGGATGACTCAGCCTTCCATCCTTCCAAGGTAGGTAAAATGAGGACCCGGATTGTGGGGGCAATAAGCTGACTTTGTATAAAAAAGAACACCGCTTGGGGAGGCCAAAAGCCCTACAAAGCAGGTATATACAAAAGTATGAAGGCTATTGCTTAACGCATTGTAAGCCACCCTGAGTCTCTGGAGGACAGCATATAAATCGAACCAATAAGTAAATTTGATCTGATTCAATCTGATGATCTCCTAACATTGGCCTAGAAACCAGCCCAACCGCTATCTACTTGGTCTCCTAAAAATGTTCCTTAATTTGCCACAACCTGCAAGTGAGGCTCTTGACAGATTAACCATCGTTGCATGCAAAAACTCACCTGGTGAATTTTTTTTTTTTCATTCCGTAGCCATATTTTGGTTTCCAGCCAATTATTCTCCAATCTTGTTACCGGCTTCCTTCCGCAAGGACTCAAGGAGATGTTAATAACATTAAGTGAGCTGCAGACAATGAAAAAGTTAGCTGCCACCCTGGCCTTCTGCACAGTTTTGACTGGTCATTAGTTAAGGGGCTGCTGGAGGGATTATTTGACAGATTTCCAAAGTGTCATGATTTTCTCATTAGAAGAAGGAGGTTACTGCAGACTGCCGTGTGTCAAAATATATGCAATCAAATTGGGTCAGCGTAATGGGAGTTTTTCTGTCTCTATCATAAAACCAAGGCAGATACTTTTCTTAGCAGGACATATGTAGGATAGCAGCTGAAGATATGCAATGCTAACCTAATAATAGGCATGGGATAAAATGGGTTTTAGTATTTAATATAGTATCTGAAGGCAGGACAAGAAGCAACGGATGGAAACTAATCAAGGAGAAGACCAACCTAGAACTAAGGAGAAACTTCCTGACAATGAGAACAATTAATCGGTGGAACGACTTGTCTCAAAGAGCCCTGGTGGCATAGGGGTTTTCTGCCCGGTTGCTGGGTGGGTGTGGCCATGGTGGGCGTGGCCTAGTCAGCCTCCTACACCATGGTGGGGAGGGGGTTTGCCCTCCCCGAGCTCTTGAGGCTTTTCTCGAGCTTTCAGGAGGGTGAAAAGCCCTCCCCAGGCTCCGGAGGCCCTCTGGAGGCCACAAACAGGCCTGTTTCTGGCCTTCCCAAACTTCCGGTAGGCCTGTTTTTCTCCCTCCCCAAGCCTCTGCGCGCACCCTGCATCCAAAGCGGGCTGTGTGGGGACTCCTGGGACAGGTGGGAGCAAAGCCAGATGAGAATATCACATTGATCTTGGTTGGCCTCCAAAAACTGTACAGGTTGGCCGGGCCATCCATGGGAGGAGGAGACCCTCCAGAAAGCCATAGTTGCATGATGAAAGTCCCAAGCACCCCCTTTTTAAAAAATACGTTGCACATGTGAACCCCTAGAAAAAAGGGGACAAGGGCATTGATCACCTATGGATGCTCCTGCAGGTTCAACCTGATTGGGACTTAGACGGGAGACAACTCAAGGATATCTCAAATTGAGAACTGTAAGAAGACACTAGGACAGTGATAGCAAACCTTTTTGGTGAGTGCCAAAAACATCACATGGAAATGTTGTGTGTGCAGGCTCGTTGGCACCACGCTATGGAAAAGTCAAACTTCTGGGTTCTAACGTGCACGCGTGCCCGACAATCAGCCGATCGGCGCGCATGTGCAAGCTGGTTTTGGGCACTGCTGCGTGTATGAGGGGACCGCGCTCTTGAAAAGCCAACCTTCCAGATTCTGGCACGCATGTGCACCCAACAATCAGATGACCGGCGCGCATGCACACACTGGTTTTCGGCACTACTGCACGCACAAAGGACAGCTGATTGTCGCACACACATGTGCGCCAGAAACCCAGAACACAAACAGGCAAGGCCACGCATGCCGGGTGACATGGCTTTGCGTGCCACATTGGACATGCCTGCCATAGGTTCGCCATCGTGGCACTAGGACATAGTTTGTATCAGTGGTGGTATTCAGCCGGTTATATCCAGGGGTGAAATGCTCCCGGATCGGACCGGATCGCCCGGTTTGGTAGCGATCTTGGCAGTTGGTTCGGCAATCCGGTAGCGACGGTGGAGCGAAGCTTCGCCCACCCGCCTGGATGTCATTACTTCCTGGTTTTATCGGTTTGGAGGTGCATGCACTTCCAAACCGATAAGGAAGGTAAGTAGATTTCACCCCTGGTTCTATCCAGTTCGGGTGAACCAATAGAGGTGGCTTTAGGAGTCTCTGCCCACCCACCCGGACGTCATCACGTCCAGTTTTTGACACTCTGCGCATGTGTGCTCACATTTGCGAACTGGTAGCGAAGGTAAGTGAATTCCACCCCTGGTTTCTATCCAGTGTTACTGATTCTTTTAAAACTATATCCAATTTGGAGGACCAAGATCTCAAAAGAGCTATCAACAGCAGAGGTTGCTAGACAGTAGGGATGTATGACTCCCCACAGAAGGTTTGGGAGACGCTGTCTGTTGAGAAACTGTCCAACGTACAAGAATGCACCAGAAGACATACAGCTCTAGATGTGAGTGTTTGTCATTGCATCCAGTCTGGATTCTCTCCTGTTGCTAGTAATTCTGCTTTATTAAACGCACCCCTAACACTACCACTCATGTATTAGGCTGTGCCTCACAATATTACCAAGGAGTTTTTTTTCCCTTTGAAATATTTTTCTGCCTCCTGGTTTAATTCTTCTCTACTTTCTTTATAGGCCTGCCTCTCTAATTCTTTCCTCCTGATTTCCTCCCTCTCCCAGAGAAAACTTCACTTTTTCTGGTTGCTTTCTTTCAAACTCAGCTCTCTCTCTCTCTCTTCCTCTCTCCTTTCTCTCTCTCTCTCCTTCTCTTCCTCCCGCTCTCCCTGTTTCTCTCCTTCTCTCTCCCTCTCCCTCCCTTCCTCTCTCCCTCCTTCTCTCTTCTCTCCCTCCCCCTTCTGTCTCCCTCTCTCCCTCCCCTCTTCTTCCTCCTTCTCCTCCTCTCCCTCTCTCCTTCTCCCTCCCTCTATTTTCCCTTCCCTCTCTCCTCCCTTTCTCCTTCTCTCCCTCCCTCCTCCTCTTCCTCCCTCCCCTCCCCCTCCTTCTCTCTTTCTCTTTTTTCTTTCTCTCCTTCTCTCCCTCCCCGTCTCCCTATTTCTCTTCTTCTCTCCTTTCCTTCTCTCTCCCTCCCTTCTCCCTCCTTCTCTCCTCTCTCTACCTCCCCCCTCTCTCCTTCTGTCTCCCTCTCTCCTTCCCCTCTTCTTCCTCTCCCACTCCCTCTCTCCTTCCTTTCTCCAACTCTCCCACCCCCTCCCTCTCTCCTCCCTTTCTCCATCTCTCCCACCCCTCCCTCTCTCCCCCTCTTTCTCCTTCTATCTCCCTCCCCCCTCCTTCTCTCCTTCTCCCTCACCCCTCTCTTCTCTCTCTCTCTCTCCCTCTCCCACCCTCTCCCTTTCCCGCCCTCCCAACTCCTTCTCTCTCATTTGTAACTCAGGGTCGAAATGAAAGGCCCTTGCCTTTGTCTGCAAGAAAGGACTCCACAACATAACCCTGAGCTACAAAATATTCTCTTCATTGCATCCATGAAGAGAATGGGTCAAATGGTATGGTTTCTCCATCCGCGCCTCCTGTCCTCCCAGAATGCCTCATAATGCTCCATTACAGTTTCTACCTCAGACTCTTTTTTTTTTTAATTTCCCAAGATTGCCATGCGCCTCCAAGCATTTTGAAGCATTCTTTGCAAGAGGCTGATAATTCTGGAGACAACCCTCCCCGCTCCGAGCAAATTGAAGTCCTAATTCAGCCAGAGGTGAGGCAGCCTCTCCCTGGCTTAAATCCTCATCTGTGCCTGAATTAGATTTTAAGAAGGTTTCCCTGCCTTCTGCTATTTTTCTTCTCCAGTTAGCTGTTTATCTAATGGCTTTCTTTTTCTCAGCCAGCGTTCATCACTCCAACCCACCGACTGAGCCACTGTACAATAAAATTACTAGCTATTAAAGAACAGAAATAAAATAACCACGTTAAATCACAACACACAGGCGCCGATAAAAAAAAACCACCAATCATGTTTAAAATACTGTGCAATAAAATCATCCGAAAACAGACTGGAATAAAAAGAATTGTGAATTTCTCAAAGAGACGGACTGGGTTTTTTCCATCCAATTATTATTTTTTTATTGAAAAGTTTTAATACATTTTACAAATGTTTCCCCTTCCCGCTCCATCCTCCCTCCCCCCCCAACTTCCCAGAGCAAAATACAAGGTATAGCATTTGACAATCATACGCTAACATAAGCTAACTAACTATAGCCTCCTATCTCCCTCTTCTACTTTAACTCCCCTTTTATTAGACTAAATTTAGGTAAATTACAACATTTCTTTGTTCATTCATAAGCTAATTGAAATTTCTTAGTCCGATATTTGTTTTGAATGTAATCAATCCATCTTCTCCATTCCAACATATATTTCTCATTTGAATGGTCCTTGAAATATACTGAAATTTTGGCCATCTCTGCTAAATTTACTATTTTTAACGTCCATTCTTGAATAGTAGGCAAATCTTCCTTCTTCCAATGCTGCGCCACCAACAATCTTGCCGCCGTTATTAAGTTCAGAATCAAATTAGTCTCTATAACTGTACAGTCTGTAATTAATTAATTTTTTTTAAAATCAAAATTGACCAATCTAGTTGATATTACTGCCTTCTTCCTTCCTTTGCCTTTTCTCTCTTTCTTAAATTTTTAATTAAATTTTATTGTAATGTAAAATACACCTGAGAATAAAAGATTCTCAGAATGGAGAGGGAGAAAAAAAAATCTCAAGAAAAATTGCTGACAGGGCAAGCCGCTACTGTATAAAAAGAGAACAAACAAAAGTCTGTGAGAAAACCACCAAGCTCAGAGAGCATCAAGGACCTCACGGTTCAATCCTGAGCTATAAAAGTTTTCTTCTTTCCATTTTTGCACATATACCAGTGATGGCTCACCTTTTTGCCATCGCGTGCCAAAAGTGGGGGGAGCACAGGGGAGTCGCATGCACATGTGCCCAAACCCATAATTCTATGCGCCCCACCCCCTGTGCATGGGTGTGCGACACCCTTGTGCTTCCCCTATTTTTGGCACCTGATGGCCTGGTGGGCCCAGTAGGCCCATTTTTTGCCTTCCCCAGACTTCAGAGCCTTTCTAGGAGCCTGGGGAGGGCATAAACTTAATAAGAGGCGAATGCCTCCTACTAAGGCAGCATTTAACATCCAGCTACCTGCAATTACTGCGAGTTCAATCCTAGCCAGGCTCAAGATTGACTCAGCCTTCCATCCTTTCTAAGGTGGGTAAATTGAGGACCCAGTTTGTGGGGGCAATAAGCTGACTTTGTATAAAATATACAAAAGTATGAAGGCTGTTGCTTAACGCATTGTAAGCTGCCCTGAGTCTCCGGAAAAGGGCGGCATATAAATCAAATTTTTTTTAAAAAAAAACAGCCTTCTCCACCCCACTCAAAACGGCCCATTTGCCTACTTCCGGTGGGACCGGAAGGCCCAAAAATCAGTTGGCTGGTGCACGTATGGGTGCCGGAGCTGAGCTCGCGTGCCCACTGATTTGGCTCCGCGTGTCACTTGTGGCATACGTGCCATAGGTTCTCCATCACAGACATATGCGGTTCAGTCAATCCTTGGTGTATTTTCTCAAGTCAAAGGGGAAAAAAACCAGGACTAGAGAAGAATATTTGTAGCTCAGGATTCAAATGAGGAGTTCTTGGTACTCCCTGAACTTGGTTGTTTTCTTACAGATGTTTCATTACCCAAATTTGATAACATCATCAGGGCCACCCCGAAAATGTTTTCCCGAAAATAAGGCCTCCCCGGATAATAAACTCAATCCGGCTATTGAGCACATGTGCTAAAATTAGCACCCCTGAAAATATTTGAACTAAATGCGCAGCCGGTCCCCACCGTTTCCTCTGGTTAGGGTTAGGGAGACAGAGCTGGAAATCAAGTAAGATGCCAAGAGGAGCCCTGACTTGCTCCACATGCCCCAAAATAATAAGACCTCCCCGAAAATAAGGCCAAGCGCTAATTTCGGGGTTCAAAAATATAAGACAGGGTCTTATTTTCAGGGAAACATGGTAAAAGGATGGGGAAGGAGGAGGAGGAGGAGGAGGAGGAGGAGGAGGAGGAGGAGGAGGAGGAGGAGGAGGAGGAGGAGAACCACAACAACTATGGGGTCCTTGGTGCTCTTTGAGCTTGGTTGTCTTCTTGCAGATATTCCATTACTCAAATTTGGTAACACTATCAGTGCTAGAGGAGGAGGAGGAGGAGATGGTGGTAGTGGTGATGGTGGAGGAGGAGGAGGAGGAGGAGGAGAACCACAATGACTATGGGGTCCTTGGTGCTCTTTGAGCTTGGTTGTCTTCTTGCAGATATTCCATTATCCAGATTTGATAACACTATCAGTGCTAGAGGAGGAGGAGGAGGAGATGGTGGTAGTGGTGGTGGTGGTGGAGGAGGAGGAGGAGGAGGAGGAGGAGAACCACAACGACTATGGGGTCCTTGGTGCTCTTTGAGCTTGGTTGTCTTCTTGCAGATATTCCATTATCCAGATTTGATAACACTATCAGTGCTAGAGGAGGAGGAGGAGGAGATGGTGGTAGTGGTGGTGGTGGAGGAGGAGGAGGAGGAGGAGAACCACAATGACTATGGGGTCCTTGGTGCTCTTTGAGCTTGGTTGTCTTCTTGCAGATATTCCATTACCCAAATTTGGTAACACTATCAGTGCTAGAGGAGGAGGAAGGGGAGGAGGAGGAGGAGGAGGAAGAGGAGGAAACTGTGGGGTCCTTGGTGCTCTCTGAGCTTGGTTGTCTTCTTGAAGACGTTTCATTACCCAACTAGGTGACAATATCAGAGCTAGAAGGGAGTGAAACTAACATTGTTAAATCCAGCTTGATCATTTAATGTTTCACTTAATGGCCATATCACTAGTGATGGAGTTAAGGTGGCTCATTATGAGCCACAGTGGCGCAGTGGTTAGAGTGCAGTACTGCAGGCTACTTCTGCTGCCTGCCGGCTGCCTGCAAGTTGACAGTTTGAATCTCACCAGGCTCAAGGTTGACTCAGCCTTCCGTCCTTCCGAAGTGGGTAAAATGAGGACCCGGATTGTTGGAGGCAAGAGGCTGACTCTGTAAACCGCTTAGAGAGGACTGTAAAGCACTACAAAGCAGTATATAAGTTTAAGTGTTATTGCTATAGTGCTAAGGTCAGGTCAAAAAACAATGGCCTTTGACAGAATTTGCCTCAATTTCCTCCACTGATAATGATATCCGGGAAAAGGTAGCAGTTGCCTTCTCCTCTTGTGAATGTTATCCTTACAAAGATGTTTTACAGCCTCACCCAACTGTCCCCGTGGCAGTAGGTTAGCACTGGAGACAGGCTGTATGTCATTGCAACGAGGCCATAAAAATGCTACTGAAGTGCCTGTGTAGAAGATGGTTTTAGTGGATAAATGTTCTACAAGTAGGCTGAAGATAACAAGGATTCGGACCGCGATGATCTTTTCATTTTTGAAATAGGTGTATCCGAGAACGGAATTGCCATCGTGAAAATGTCTGTAAATCTGCGGAGTGAGCAGTCATTTCATCACTTGAGCCTCTATTTCGCTGGGTTTTGCCTTGAACTCTTAAAAATACAGCCTGGAGCACTGATATGAGTTTTACTTCATTAGGGTAATAGAGAGGTGGACATGATGACCTGGTTGTGGCCGGATTGGGCCAATGTCGTACATCACTCTTTTGTTCCTTCCTCTGTTGCTGACTGAGAATTATAAATTCTTCGGCAGTGTGCTACAGCTGCCCCCCCCCCCCAAAACCAATGCAGTCCTAGGCTGTATCAAGAGATCATTGTAGATTTTAGAAAGAACGATCATGATCATACTCCACTAAGTATCAAGGATGCAGCTGCAGAGGTGGTCAACAGTATGAAGTATCTGGGGGTGCAGATAACTAACAACCTGAATTGGTCTCTCCACATGCCATCCTTAGTGAAGTGCGCAAAGCAGCATCTGCATTTCCTGCGTCGGATAAGGAGAGCACATCTTTCTCCTTCTGGCCTGGCCACTTTTTACAGAGGCACAATTGAGAGCATTTTAACAAACTGTATCCCTATTTGGTTTGGAGGCCACAGTGCCTCAGATAGAAAGTCCCCATGGAGAGTGGTGAGGACAGTGGAGAAGATTATAGGATTATTCAGGATACTGCATATAAACGCTATGTTCTTAGAGCTCAAGGCATTGTTAGAGACCCCATATATCCACTTTATGGTCTGTTTCTGTTGCTCCTTACTGGGAGGAGGTTTTGAAGTATGCCTAGCAGGACTACCACATTCTATAGCAGCTTTGCTCCCCATGCCATCCGTCTGGTAAACTCACAAGATTTGTTTTTCTCGCCATGTACAATTATACATCCGAACTAGACTGGGTTGTTTCTCTCTGTCATACATGTGGGTATATGCATAATGTTGTATTTGTTTGCTTATTTATTTATTCTGTCATGGTTATGTAGTATATATTGGCGGTTATATTCAACGAAATTTCATTTTAAAGTATGCTGATTAGTATACATTCAAAGTGGCAATAAAGTTATTCTAAGTGTCTAAGTGAGAAAGATAGCATCAAGATTAGAGATTACATTATGCAACATAACAGAGAACTTAAAGAAGAATCAAGATAAAACACAAGCTGTTTCGGAGGAGAGGAAGAGAAAAGAAGAATTTAAAAAATGGCCAGAGAAGGAAAGCATTCCTCAACAAAGGAAGCTATCACAATGACAATTTCCTACGTTTCTAGGGGGGTGGACTAGAAGACCTCCAAGTTCCCTTCCAACTCTGTTATCCTGTTACATGCTCTGAAACAAATACTCTATCTAGACTTCACTGTCTTTTGCTCCTCTAAAATGCTCTCCCTCTCTCCTGGGAATCTGGATTACATTAGAATAGAATAAAGCTGGAAGGGACCTTGGAGATCTTCTAGTCTAACCCATACTATTTCAGATAAGTGACTGTCTAGTCCCGTGTTGGCAAACCTATGGCACGCATGACACGGGTGGCACATGTAATTATACCAGTGGGCATGTGAGCTCAGCTCCAGCGTGCCAGCTGATTTTCAGTCTTCTGAGTCCACCAGAAGTAGGGAAACAGGCTGTTTCCTGCCTCTGGAGGGACTAAGGGGGTGGGGAAGGCCGTTTTTGCCCTCCCCAGACTCCTAGAGAGGCACTGGAGACTGGGGACAACAAAAAATGGGCCTTCCTGTCCCACCAGAAGTTGTCAAACAGGCCGTTTTCAGCCTCCGGAGGACCTCCAAGGGGTGGGGAAGGCCGTTTTTGCCCTCCCCAGACTCCTAGAGAGGCACTGGAGCCAGGTGAGAAAGAAAAGTGGGCCTGCTGGGCCATCGCATGCCAGGAAAGGGAGGGAGGGGGGGAGGGTCACCGATGCATGCACGAGGATGGGGCACATAGAATTATGGGTGTGGGCACGCATGCGCATGACCCTCCGCCCCCCTTCCTGGCACGCGATGGCAAAAAAGTTAGCCCTCATTGGTCTAGTCCAGTGGTGGCTAGCCTTTTTGCCATTGTGTGCCAAAAGCTTGGGGAACGCCTGGGGGTCACGCGCGTGCATGCCCACACCCATAATTCTATGCGCCCAACCTCCCCGCATCTGTGCGCGACCTTCCCACACTTCACCTGATTTTGGCGCGCGATGGCACGGTGGGCACTGTAGGTCCGTTTTTCGCCCTCCCCAGGCTCCAGAGCCTTTCTAGGAGCCTGGGGAGGGCAAAAATGGCCTTCCCCACCCCCCCCGGAGGCCCTCTGGAGGCCGGAAACAGCCTGTTTGTTGACTTCCAGTGGGCCCAGAAAGCCCAAAAATCAGCTGGCCGGCCCGAACATGTGTGCCGGAGCTGATCTCGCATGCCCACTGATATGGGTCCATGTGCCACCTGTGGCACGCGTTCCATAGGTTCGCCATCATGGGTCTAGTCTCTTCTTTAAAACCTTCAATGATGGAGTGCCCACAATTTCTGAAGGCAAGCCATTCCACTGGTTAATTGTTCTCACTGTTAGGAAGTTTTCTCCTTAATTGCAGGTTGCTTCTCTCTTTGATCAAGTTTCCAACCCTTGTTTCTTGTCCTGCCCTCTGGGGGCATCATTCCATCACATATTTGAAAATGGCACACATCTAGCAGAGTGTCAGGCCCCAAGAATCAAACTTGGAGTTACTTCTGACTAGTTTCTTTATTGTTGTTCACCTACAGACAGAATCTTGCCAGACTAAAGCAATTATCTGCATAATATATCATCAAGAGCTGATGATGCAGTTCTACAAAGAAATTACCCCATCTGTCCTTTGCACTTCTATAACTGTCTGGTTTGGCACTGCAACCAGACAAGACACAGACTTCAACGGATAGTTAGAACAAAACCATTGCAACCAGCCTGCCTTCCACTGAGCACCTGTATACTGCACAAGGGAGGAACTAGAACTCACTGTCTCCTGGTGATTGACCCACAGTCACGCAGCTGGCTGGCATGCCTAAAGCGGGCCCCGAACTCATGATTCCTCCTTGGCGAACACCTTAAACAAATAGACTGGCTAATAATCAGAACCGATCAGGAAATCAGCTCAAATCAATCGAATCATAAGAATGATGTAGAGCCGGTGATATATGAATAAATTCTCCCTGCACAGTGTAGTAGAACAAAGGGTGCAGTTACGGGGCTGAGACTCACCCAAAGAACATGCGTGCCCTTTGCCTCCTTGTCAGAGGGTCCTACCACCCTCTGAAATCTGTAATAATTTAACCACCGAGCATTTATGACAGGTGATGAATTGAGCGCAAGGAGCTAGTTCTCAGCATGCTATTAATCTTAGGCCACCGCGCAAAGGGACAGGATGAGCAATCTGTACCAGTTAACGGATGTTGTAAGGCTCTCATTATTGAGACAGCAGAGAAAGGTCATTGTGCTGCTAAAAAGCAGGAACGAGTAGATTTAGCAGGATTGATGAAAGAGCCGGATGCTCTGTGTTTATTTTCAACGGGGCCCCAAACAACAACTCCAAATGAAATCTATGCAAACACCATAAATAACTGACTTGATGGAGGGAAGACAGGGATCTTGGCTTTTTCTCCCCCTTCCTTTTTCTTTATTTTTCAGCTTCCTTTAGTCCGATGACTGATTATGGACCATCAAGCCAATGTTGACTCTTGGCAACCACACAAATAGATGTTAGATTAGATTAGATGAGTTGGGAGGGACTTTGAAGGTCATCTAGTCCAAATACCTCCCCCCCCCACCCCACCCAAGCAGGAGACCCTACACCAGTGATGGTTAACCTTTTTGCCATCGTGTGCCAGGAGAGGGGGGGGCGGGGGAGGGTCACGCACACATGTGCCCATGTGCATGCACGCGCAACCCCCCCCCCCCACACTCCTGGCACATGATGGCCTGGTAGGCCTGTTTTTCTTTCTTACATGGTTCCAGATCCTCTCTATTTATCTGGGAAGGGCAAAAAACAGCCTTTCCCACTCCCTCCAAAGGCCTGAAACGGCCCATTTCCCAACTCCCGGTGGGACAGGAAGTGACATTTTGTGCTGTCCCCAGTCTCCAGAGCCTCTCTAGGAGCCTCTCAAGAGCCTCTGGAGGCTGGGGACAGCAAAAAAAACGTCACTTCTGTTCCACCAGGAGTTGGGAAATGGGCCTTTCAGCCTCCGAGGGAGTGGAAAAGGCTGTTTTTGCCCTTCCCAGATAAATAGAGAGGATCTGGAGCCAGATAAGAAAGAAAAATGGGCCTCCTCCCCCCACCCCCCACAGGCCCTCCAAAGACAGGAAACAGCCTGTTTCCCTACTTCTGGTTGGCCCAGAAGGCCCGAAAATCAGCTGGCCAGTATGCACATGCATCCAGAGCTGGGCTGGCGTGCCCACTAATGTGGCTCCACGTGCCACCTGTGGCACGCGTGCCATAGGTTCGCCATCACGACCCTACACCATATCTGACAAATGGCAGTCTGGTCTCTTCTTGAAAGCTTCCAGTGATGAAGCTCCCACAATTTCCGAAGGCAACTTTTGTTCCATTGGTCGATTGTTCTCACTGTCAGGAAATTTCTCCTTGTTCAGTTTCCATCGCTTATTCCTTGTCTGGCCTTCAGGTGTTTTGCAGAATAGCTTGACCTCCTTCCTCTCTGTGGCAGCCCCTCAAATATTGGAAGACTGCTATCAGTCAAATGGTTGTCTTCTGAAGGCAACCTATTACATTGATTGATTGTTCTCACCATTAGGAAATTTCTCCTTAGTTCTAGGTTGGTTCTCTCCTTGGTTAGTTTCCATCCCTTGTTTCTTTTTCTTGCCTTTCGGTGCTTTGGAAAATAATTTAGAATAGAATAACAGAGTTGGAAGGGACCTTGGAGGTCTTCTAGTCCAACCCCCTGCTTAGGCAGGAAATTCTATAACATTTCAGACAAATGGCTGTCCAATCTCTTCTTAAAAACCTCTGGTGTTGGAGCATTCACAACTTCTGGAGGCAAGTTGTTCCACTGGTTAATTGTTCTCACTGTCAGAAAATTTCTCCTTAGTTCTAGGTTGCTTCTCTCCTTGATCAGTTTCCACCCATTGCTTCTTGTCCTGCCCTCAGGTGCTTTGGGGAATAGCTTGACTCCCTCTTCTTTGTGGCAGCCCCTGAGATATTGGAAGACTGCTATCATGTCTCCCCTGGTCCTTCTCTTCATCAAACTAGACATATCCAATTCCAGCAACCATTCTTTATGTTTTATGTTATGTCCTTATAAGGACATCCGCCTGGGTTTGGCTGAAGATCCTTTCGGCGGGAGTTTTGAATCCCTGTCAGTGGGCGGTGCGTCTGCCGGAGCAAATATAAGGAGAGCTCCGGCAGCACAGAGTCAGTTCAGTTCTCGTTAATAAACGTTGTTACTTGAACTCTGCTGGTCTCATCTTCTTCCTGCGCCGATCTAACATTTTAGCCTCCAGTGACTTAATCATATTTGTTGCTCTTCTCTGCACTCTTTCTAGAATCTCAACATCTTTTTTTACATTTTTGTGAGCAAAACTGGATGCAATATTCCAAGTGTGGCTTTACCAAGGCCTTATAAAGTGGTATTAACCCTTCACGTGATCTTGATTCTATCCCTTTTTTAATGCCAACTAGAACTGCATTGGCTTTTTTGGCAGCTGCCGTACACCGCTGGCTCATATTTAAATGGTTGTCCACTAGGACTCCAAGATCCCTCTCATGGTTACTATTATGTATGTATGTATGTATGTATGTATGTATGTATGTATGTATGTATGTATTGGTTTCATTTATATGCTGCCCTTCTCCGGAGACTCAAGGCAGCTTACAATGTGTTAAGCAACAGCCTTCATACTTTTGTATATACCTGCTTAGTAGGGCTTTCGTGCCCCCCCCCACCAGCAGTGTTCTTTTTTATACAAAGTCAGCTTATTGCCCCCAAAATCCAGGGCCTCATTTTACCTACCTCGGAAGAATGGGAGGCTGAGTCACCCTTGAGCCTGGTGAGATTCGAACTTACAGTAATTGTAGGCAGCTGGTGTTAATCACAATGCTTTAGTCTGCTGAGCCACCAGGCTGTTCTTATCTTTATTTATTTATTATTTATTTATTTTTTTAAAGTGATATCCCATATATTTGCTTGATAACAGCTCTTAAGGAAATGGACAATCAGTGGGAATGGGAAACTGAGGGCACGATACTGTATAATAAATATTATTTAAAGTGTGGGGGGGCAGTGATTTATTGACAGTCTGGGAAATGGAAAACACACTGTTTCACAAGCTGCAGATACTTACAATCAGAGGTGGTATTCAACTGGTTCAGACCGGTTCGAGAAAACCAGTAGCAAAAAAATCGCAGATGGGCTCCCCCACCCGTCCCGGCTCTATGCTGTCCTTTTTAGGCATGTTTTCGAAGCCAGGAATATGCACCGAAGGTGCGGGCTCACATTTGCGAACCGATAGGGAAAGTAACTGAATACCACTCCTGCAGTGATGGGTTGCTACCGGTTTGCACCGGATTGGGTGAACTGGTAGCGGCGGGAGGCTTCTCCCACTCACCTGGATGCTTCTGCAGATGTGCAGATATGCAGAAGTGAGCACACACACATGCACGAGCGAACTGGTAGTGATGGGATTTGGAACCCACCCCTGCCCCATTGCTTACGATTCTTTCGCTGATTATGAATGCAAAGTGAGTACAAATTTCTTCGCCTGAGCTATCAGGGTCTGTCTCTTTCTCTTTCAGTTGTAGGCATTAATTGCACCGCCTCAATTCTCCTCTCTATATTTGCCTCTCAGCTGGAAGTTGCAGGAATGATGAAAAGGCTTCGATTGGATGTCTGCGCTTTTCCATTAGCTAAAAAGAAAAGCGAACATTATATTTTAAAAAAGAAAAATATGCAGCTCCTTGAAGTTAAAACACCTTCGGAGATCTAGATATTGGCCAGCCGCCTAAGCGATTCAAAATCTCCTTTAGTGTTTACCGTAGCAGATTTAATGTGCTCTTTACAAAATAATAAGCCAATAAAGGAACAATTAATATGGAGAGGGCCTTTTGGTGCTTTCCAAATTTGGTTGTTTGCTTACAAGATGTTTCATTCTCTAAAAAATGAAAAATGGTTTGGGGAACGAAACACCGGCAAACGAAGACCAAAGAATCACGGACCTCATCCACTTCTGCCTCACTACAGGTAGTCCTTGACTTACAACCATTTGTTTAGCGACCGTTCAAAGTTACAATGGCATGGGGAAAAAGTGACCTAGGACGGTTTTTCACAGTTATAACCTTTGCAGCCTCCCCATGGTCATGTGATCAAAATTCGGGCAGTTATTTATTTATTTATTTATTTATCTGTCAAACAAAATTTACAAATTTGAACGAACAAAATGAAAAAAAACCCTAAAATATGACAGGGGCGATAGGCACGTTAGTGCACTTATGCACGCCTCCCCCCCTTATGTTAGTTAGTTAGTTAGTTAGTTAGTTAGTTAGTTAGTTAGTTTATTATATTTATATACCGCCCTTCTCCCGAGGGACTCAGGGCAGTGAACAGCCAAAAATAAAATACACAGATACAAAATTTAAAACAATATTAAAATCCAATTAAATCAGTTTGGCCCATAGTTAAAAACCCTATATTAAAACCCCTAATTTTAGTAATTGAATTAAAACATTTTTTTTTTAAAAAAAGAGTAGGTCAGGCCAGCCCAGTTTGATGAAACAAAAATGTCTTTAGGGCAGTTTGGAAAGCGCAAAGGTCAGGGATCCGTTGTATCTCTGGGGGCAACTCGTTCCAGAGGGTAGGTTGGAAGGTAGAAGGCAGAAGCTTGTCTACCCCAAAGATAAAAGACTGGTATATGCAGTACGATGCCGTGAGTCATGTGTAGATCTGTACATTGGGGAAACAAAACAACCACTTCAGAAATGCATGGCACAACATAGGAGAATAAACCCATCAGGATAAGATTCAGCAGTCCATCTGCATTTAAAAGATACAGGCCACTTTTTTGAAGACAGCAAAGTCCAAGGATCTCTAGTTTGAAAGAGGGGTCAAAGAGGCCGCCAAGGTCAAAACTGAACAGCCCTCTCTCAACAGAGGGGAAGGGATACGACACTCTTCATACTGTACGTAAATTACCTTTGCGATCATATTATAAGCAACTGCATTCTCTTCGCTGATGATGTAAAACTATTTAACACCATCAACAATGCTACTACCCATCAAAAAGACCTTGACATTTTGTCAGAATGGTCAAACAATTGGCAGCTGAAAATCTCAACCAACAAACTCCCTAGAGTCCCTAGGGAGTTGGGCAGCATAGAAATGCGACAAATAAACAAACAAACAAACAAACAAACAAACAAACAAATAAATAAATAAATAAATGCTCTGTCTTACACTGTCTATGGCAAAAAGAAGCAGAACACTAAATACAAGCTGAGTGGACACGACCTTGTAGATGACCCTCACTCTGTCAAGGACCTTGGAGTACTCATATCAAATGATCTAACTGCCAAAGCCCACTGTAATAACATTGCCAAAAAGGCATTAAGAGTTGTAAACCTAACCTTGCATAGTTTCTTTTCTCGTAATATCACACTACTAACCAGAGCATACAAAACATTTGCTAGACCAATTCTCGAATACAGCTCATCTTTCTAGAACCCACACTACACATCGGACATTAATACAATTGAACGTGTCCAGAAATATTTCACAAGAAGAGTCCTCCACTCCTGTGCTCACAGCAAAATACCCTATTTATTTTATTTATTTTATTTTATTTGGAGTCTATCTCCGATGGAGTCAGGGCGGCTCACAATAATAAAATTCACACAGCCATAATACAAAGTTAAGATCTGATCAGACCCACTAAAATTTAAAACCCTTAAAACCCCATCAGTCCAGATCGGGGAACTTGAATAACCAAGTTTTTAATTCATGGCGGAAGGAGCGAAGATCAGAAGCCAACCGGCATAATGGAAGCCTAGCCGAAGGAGATAGTGGTCAGTCCATGACAAGGGATAAATGGAAGACAATCCCCCACCAAACTCCACTCGCCACTGCTCCAAGACAAAAACAAGATCCGGCATGGCCCCCCCTATGCCACTAGGCTTAAAATTCTGGGCTTAGAAAACTTAGAACTATGCCACCTTCGGTATGACCTAAGTGTAGTTCATAAAATTATCTGCTACAATGTCCTACCTGTCAATGACTACTTCAGCTTCAACCACAACAATACACAAACACACAATACGTACAAACTTAAAGTGAACCGCTCCAAACTCGATTGCAGAAAATAGGACTTCAGCAACAGAGTGGTCAATGCGTGGAATGCACTACTTGACTCTACCTGTGGTTTCATCCCAAAACCCCCAAAGGTTTAACCTAAGACTGTCTACTCTTGACCTCACCCCATTCCTAAGAGGTCTGTAAGGGGCATGCATAAGTGCACCAGCGTGCCTTCCACCCCTGTCCTAATGTTTCCTCTATTTGTACCTATTTTATGTATCCAATCCATGTTTATACTTATTACCTAATACATTCTTGACAAATAAATAAATAAAATAAAATAAATAATACCATCTATCTCCAGCCTACAGCACAGTCCTTTCGGTAGTTCCAAGAAGGCTCCACACTCATTTGCACTACCCTGGTGACCCTCAAGGACACAGATAAACCTCCAGGTGGCCTTAACAACTCTCTGAAAGAATGCAAAATGACCAGCTGTCTGCAAGGAGTGTCAATCCTTCCATTCTCCTCCAGCCAGTCAGAGCTGAAAAATCTTCTTGGGCGAGAAGCAAAACATCTTCAACGAAAAACCAGAAAGTCCAGTTGCCACTTGTAAAAGCACCTCTGGGACACCCTGATGTTGAGAAAGACTGAAGGAAAAGGAGAAGGGGACAACAGAGGATGGGATGGTTAGAGAGTGTCACTGACGCAATGAATGTCAATTTGGGCAAACTGCAGGAGACAGTGGGCAACGGGGAATCTGGCGCGCTGTGGTCCATGGGATCGCAAAAAGTTGGACACAGCTTAGCAACTGAATGACAAAACTAAAACACCTAATTATACAGACTCTTGCCTTTTGCTAAAGTTGATCTCCCTAACCTTGGAGGAATAGCAATAGCACTTAGACTTTCCAGCCCTCTCTAAGTGGTTTACAGAGTCAGCCTATTGCCCCCAACAATCTGGGTCCTCATTTGACCCACCTCGGAAGGATGGAAGGCTGAATCAACCTTCAGCCTGGTGAGACTTGAACTGCCAAATTCAAGTCAGCCGGCAGTCAGCAGAAGTAGCCTGCAGTACTGCAGTCTAACCACTGCGCCACCACGGCTCATAATCTCTCTATATAAAAGCCAAATACCACTCACTCATCACGAAATCTCCAGAACGGTAAAGCCTACAAACTTGAAATTTGGCACGTATGTTTCTCTTGGCTTCTAGGTGCTCGTTAAGAAAGGATTTTTCAAAATGACCATCAGATCATTAGAATTTTATGTACAGTATTATATTCACATGCTCTGATGCTAAGGAGTTAGATGTTCTAACCGCCCTGAGTCTTTGGAGAGGGGCAGCATATAAATTGAATTAATTAAATTAAATTAATTACTCCCCCTCCCCACCTGAAAAGAACTCTGTTCCAACTGCCAGTTGTCTTATATTAACACGGTCTGATGCTACCCTTTCGCTAAACTGGGCGTGGGCATGGCCAGCTTGTGACTCACCCTGCAGGCTTGGACATTCTACTCCCCTCCCCCTCTGTTCCGACTGCCAGTTGCCTTATATCAACAGGCTCTGATACTACAGAGTTACACACTCTATATTAAGTTTCAGGCTTTAAGTGTCAATTTATGACGCCCGATCACATCGTTTCGTAGTGAAGCACGGGCATCCAGCTAGTAATAAATAACCTCAGAAGGTCATTGGGAGTGGTGGGAGAAGCGAGAGAAGGTGTGCTTTTCAGTTCTCTTGGAAACTCCTGAACCAAACGTGAGATACTAATAAATAAAAATAAAGAACAGCACTCAGAATCTAAACCTCTGAAACATAAGGAATCGCTTCTCTCTTCCAGACCGATTTTGATCCAGAAGCTCTCTTCCTAAAGGGCCAGATTTGCAGAATTCTGCCTGTATACATCACCCTCCGATTTTAGATAGTTTGAATGTATTAAATGTCCTGAGTTTGGGTTTTTTTTTTTTTTCTTCAGTCACTTGGATATTATCCTTGAGGCATTACAAGCTTCATTCTTCTCAAAATGTGATGATTCAGGCTGCGGCGCGGCAAGGAGAATGGGATTTTGGCAATCAAGGTTGAAAGTGTGCTCGCTTGCTAAGATAAGAACGCACATTGTGAATTCTCTTGATTTATTGCAAGGCGCAGCGAGATGCAGGGAAGACAGCTTGCTTAGCAAATGCCAGATAAATGGTAATCAGCTACTCCAGGGGATATTAACAATCGGGCTAAGAGGCCAAGTTGGCTCAAGGGGTGGGGAATTGTTTGTCTGTGTGTGCGTGTGTGTGTACACGTATTTGCAATCTAGACAAGTCAAAACTCTGTTGCAGTGATGGTAAACCTTTTTGGCACCGTGCCCGAACTGGAATGCGTGTACTTGTTCATGCCACCGGAGCCCCGCAAACTCAAACACCAGCTGGCCAGTGTGCTTGCGTGGGCATGTCCATTCCTGGTTTCTGGAATGGACATGCCCACCATCCAGCTGATCTTTGTGTGCACCAGAGCTCTGAAAACCTGGAGACCAGTTTCCGGGACTCCGTGTTGTGGTCCGCCAGCAGCCTGCGGAGCTCTATTGCCTTGGTTCTTAGCCTACACTGCTCGTCAGGAATTTGATGATGGACTCCTGAGCATGTGGTTTTTCCCACTTTTGAATCTCACCCACAGCACTTAGAACTAGGTATCCTTATTCTAGGGACGCGGTGGCTCAGTGGCTAAGACGCTGAGCTTGTTGATCGAAAGTGGTTTGAATCCCTAGTGCCACGTAATGAGGTGAGCTCCTGTGACTTGTCCCAGCTTCTACCAACCTAGCAGTTCAAAAGCACATAAAAAATGCAAGTAGAAAAATAGGGACCACCTTTGGTGGGAAGATAACAGTGTTCCGTGCGCCTTTGGCCAGCCACATGACCACGGAGATGTCTTTGGACAGCGCTGGTTCTTCGGCTTTGAAACAGAGATAAGAACCACCCCCTAGAGTCGGGAATGACTAGCACTTATGTGCGAGGGGAACCTTTACCTTTACCTTTACTCCCTATTACCCCCAGACTGTCCATTTTCGAAATGACTCTAGCTGAAGCCATAGTTTATTCTCTCCGTTTCTAAGTTGCCATGCTTGTAGAGGGGAGAGCGAGACATGTGGAATGTAGAATGTTTTTCTTCAGACCACCAGACATAACAACGATGAGACTCCTGAGAACCAAGATAAACCCGACATACTCTAGCAATGGCAGGAGGGAGTGCTAAGAAGTTCATCATCTGCTTGGTTGGTTAACATGACCCGTGATACATGGGGGCTGGCTAGTATCAATTAATTATGCCAATGCGCAGGAATTATTCAGAGTTGGCTTTAGTTTTAACTGTGCCGATATGATGCCTCAATAAACAGGATCTTTGAGAAAGCAACCACATCAGAGTCTTGAATTAGTTGGGAGCATAACTTGGAAACATGACAAGTGCAGTGGCCAAGAGGTGGAGCTCTCACCTCACAATCAGGAGGCTGTGAGTTCGATCCTAGATAGAGGCTGAAATTTTTCTCTCTGGGCACAATGAAAATATATCTGGTGCACGAACTCTGCATTGGCGACAGGAAGGGCATCAGGCCAGTAAACACTCTGCTCCATTCAGTTGCCCACACTCCATCCTGCAAGGGATTACAGCAGGGGTGAAATCCAGTAGGTTCTGACAGGTTCTGGAGAACCGGTAGCAGAAATTTTGAGCAGTTCGGAGAACCGGCAAATACCACCTCTGGCTGGCCCCAGAGTGGGGTGGGAATGGAGATTTTGCAGTTATCAACCACAACAATACAGGAGCGCACAACAGACACAAACTTAAAGTGAACCGCTCCAAACTCGATTGCAGAAACTATGACTTCAGCAACAGAGTGGTCAATGCCTGGAAAGCACTACCTGACTCTGTGGTTTCATCCCCAAACCCCCAAAACTTTAACCTTAGACTGGCCACTGTTGACTTCACCCCATTCTTAAGAGGTTAAAACATAAAAGTACCAGCATGCCTACCATCCCTGTCTTAATGTTCCCTTTAATTATATCCATTTTATGTATTCAATTCATGTTTATACATATATACATTATCTAATACGTACTCGACAAATAAATAAATAAATATCTTTCCCCCCAGGAGTGGGGAGGGAATGGGGATTTTGCAGTATCCTTCCCCTGCCCCGCCCACCAAGCCACACTACACCCACCAAGCCATGCTCAAAGACCCGGTAGTAAAAAAATTTGGATTTCACACTGGATTACAGGGTCATTAAACAACAAACATTATTTGGAATCATGACACTGACATTGAGCTGATCAATTTTTATCTTAATTCAATATATTAACTCCTATATAGTTGATGCTTCATTTAAACTAAATTGGCTTATCAGTGATTGTGTGACCTCTGTAAATGCCATACACCAAATAAAATAAAAGCTGATGAATTTCTTACTGGGTATGTACCTTGAGTCTCCTCTGATCATAACTGGTCCTGTTAGGAAGTAATTAAGGGGTGCCTGATGCTAGGAGATCAATTAATGTTTATTAGCCATGTTTGAGCATCCTGGGTCTCTTTGGGAAGGATATTGTAGCTTATTCTCTGCGTGGATAATGCTATTATTGAGTTTGGTCACTAGGTGGTGCTGTGGCTAACTGGAACCAGGATTATCCTTAGATCATTCTCTGCTTTTAAACAGATGTGTTCATCTTAATAAACAAATAATTGTTCTCTTTTCTGGAATCTTGAGGCCAAATGTTTTCTCTTGATTTAGTTTTTCTTGATTGATTGAGCCTTTGTTAAGCACCACCAAGATATGGTTGCAGCCAATGCCTCATAAATTTAGGAGATATTATTAAATTTAGACTGCTAATTACCGCCTCTGTGAATTCTGCAGGATTTGCATGCAAGCAGATAATAACAATCTCTTGTTTTTAATTAGCTCCAGGCATTTGCTCTTTATAGGGCATTATTGCAAGGTCATTTATACTGCAACATAAATCAGGTGTCCTTTGTTTGCTGTGGATTCCAAAGAAAACAAGAGAAGATAATGCTCTAAATGGCTTCTAAATCCCAAAGGATTTAAGCCAGGATATATTTAGGGAATGAGCACTCCCTTACCAACATGTCTACAGGCAACATCAAAATGATGTGAAGTATTAGTTATAAAGCCCTAGTAAGACCACGCTTGGAATGCTGCATCCAGTATCGGTCACCACGTTACAAAAAAGATGTTGAGACTTTGGAAAAAGTGCAGAGAAGAGCAACTAAGAGGATTAAAGGCCTGGAGACCAAAACATATGAAGAATGGTTGCAGGATTTGGGTATGGCCAGTCTACAGAAAAGAATGACTGGGGTGGGAGGACATGACAGCAGCATTCCAATATTTCAGGGGCTGCCACAAAGAGGAGGGATGTCAACCTATTTTCCAAACTACCAGAAGGCAAGACAAGAAGCAATGGATGGAAATCAATCATGGAGAGAAGCAATCTAGAACTAAGGAGAAAATTCATGACAGTAAGAACAGTTACTGTATTTTTTGAAGTATAAGATGCTCCGGACTGTAAAACGTATCTACCTTTTTTGGTGAGGAAAACAAGAAAAAGAAATCTGCTTCTGCCTATGACTCCCAAAAATTTTGCCTCGTTGCAGCAAACAGCAAACATCCTGCTTTACTTTTATTTTCGTTTTCAGCCTGCCTGCCTGTCTAGTGTTATTAGGAAACTATTAGTAAAAAAAAAAAAAAATCCTGCTCCCAGCAATTTACCTCCTTGCAGCAAGCAGCAGAGGCCCATGCAGCAATAGGCAATGGCAACCCTTGCAACCTGAAACAGCTGAGGGTCGGGAGGCCGAGCCAACTGATAATCAACTTGTGTTAATTAGGCTGTGCTGAAGCTGAAACAGGCTGTTTCTTCTTGCTACTTGCTGCAAGGAGGTAAATTGCTGGGAGGCAGAGGCCAACGGGTGAGGGCCAGTGGGTGGGTGGGGCTACATTCGGTGTATAAGACGCACCCAAATTTTCACCCCCTTTTAGGGGAAAAAAAGTGTGTCTTATATTCTGAAAAATACGGTAACCAGTGGAACAGCTTGTCTCCAGAAGTTGTAGGTCCTTCATCACTGGAGGTTTTTAAGAAGAGACTGGACGATCACTTGCCTGAAATGGTATATGATGTGTGTGTGTGTGTGTGTGTGTGTTATATATGTTTGTGTGTGTCTGTACACATATATAACACTAGACAGGCAGGCAAGCAGGTCTAATGGTTAATGAACCAAGCTAGAAACTAGGAGACGATGAGTTCTAGTTCTACCTTAGCCATGAAAGTCAGATGGATGAGTTTGGGCCTCTCTCCAAGCTCAATTTACCTCACAGAGTTGTGGTTATATGAAAAATAGGAGGAGGATGGTGTGTGGGATATATTTGCCACTTGAGTTATTTCTCTCTCTCTCTCCTCCTTCCTTCCTTCCTTCCTTCCTTCCGCATCCTTAAACAGACTTATCACCAAAGGTAACAGCCATTTTACTTTTTTTAAATTCACTAATTAAAGGGACATTTTCTGCCAAACGGTATCAAAAACCTCAGTGCCACAATGGTTCATTAAAGGCCAGATTTTATTACATATTGCATGCTTTCTACTTTTCACACAAACTTATTATAGCACTCTGGGAAGGTGATCTTTTAAAGCACATTAGACTAATGTTCCTGCAACTCCAGATAATGTAAATTTCATTGAATTGTAGTTGACTTGGTTTACTGTTATTTTATTATTTTTTCTAAAAAAAGCATCACCTAATGTTTTACTCTGATAATAGATTCTGCAAGAAGAAAACAAAATTAATGACATGTTGGAGGGCGCTTGTTGGAATGGAAAATGTTTCTATTTAGTACTCCTGAGCAGGATAATTATTACAACATATACTGAGGGGAGAGAGAGAGAGAGAGAGAGAGAGAGAGAGAGAGAGAGAGAGAGAGAGAGAGAGAGATGATAGATAGATAGATAGATAGATAGATAGATAGATAGATAGATAGATAGATAGGAGTGATGATAGATATAGATAGATAGATAGATAGATAGATAGATAGATAGATAGATATAGAGAGAGACAGAGATAGAGATAGAGATAGATATATAGATACAGACAGACAGACAGACAGACAGATATACATCACACTATTCTATAAGTACAACCATGAAGATATATAAATGAAACTAAGAAATCCATAAATATACATAAAATAAATATTGATAAAATCTTCCTGAAGCAATTTCTCTCTCTTCTTTTTGGATCTTCTTAATTCTTCTTGCATCTCCTCCTTGCTGACCACAGTCAAACCCAGTAGTTCTAATCTGCGGGCCAGCCAGAGGGTGGGGGAGAGACAGGGCAAAAGGTTCTTGTAGCACCCTGCCAGCCAAAATGGGGCAGTAACCCTAACCCTAACCCTAACCCTAACCCTAACCCTAACCCTAACCCTAACCCTAACCCATTTGGCTGGCGAAGTGCTGCTGGAGGCCACCCAGGCCTAACAATCCTAACCCTAAGCCCCCCTGCACCCTGTTTTGGCTTCCAGAGCAATGGTGGGTTACTCTCGGTTCGGTCCGGTTCTATAGAATTGGTAATAAAACTGGCGGGAGGCTCCACTCACCCACCATGACATCATCATGGGTGTGTGTGGGGGTGGGGGTGGTAATGTGACTGGCTAGGCGTGGCCAACTTTTTTTTTTGTACTTTTAAAAGCATTTTTTCTACAACCTGAAGAGGTTGCAGGAAAAAAATTGCTTTTAAAAGCCTCTGACGATCAGGCAACTCAGCTGGGATCGCCAGAGGCTTTTAAAGGCATTTTTTCCCCCTACAACCTCTTTGGCCAAAGAAAAAATGCTTTTAAAAGCCTCTGGTGATCCCAACTGAGCCGCGCAATCATCAGAGCCTTTTTTTTTTAACTTTTAAAAGCTTTTTTTGTCCGAAGAGGTTGTAGAAAAAAATGCTTTTAAAAGAAAAATAAAAAGCCTCTGATGAGATAGGCAGGGTAAGCAAGTGGCGACCGGGCTGGGGACTGGTTCGGGGGCGTGGCTAGTCAATGTTATTACCGGTTCTCCGAACTACTACAAATTTTTACTACCGGTTCTTGTGAACTGGTGTGAACCGGGAGCAACCCACCACTGGCATGCACACTCCCATTGCGGACCGGTAGTAACCACCCCTATGCCAGAGGCACCGTGGGCCAGTCCTTTGGTATTTCCAGGCTGGCCCTGCAGGCCATATTTTAGCTCCCCATGGGCTGGATCCTGCCCGCAGACCTTGAGTTTGAGACTCCTGACTTAACATGTGCAGGGATTCACTTAATTGTAACAAAAAGAGGTTGCAAAATCAGGGTAGGACTCACTTAAAAGCCACCTTTCTTAGCATTGGGAATTCTAGTGGTTTATCTGTATGTCCCCCAAAGCAACTTCCTATTCCCCATGGACAGCTAATCTCCTTGTTTATCCTCAAATCAAAAACACCAAGAAAAGTTCAAAGGAAATTTTTAAGCACTTCAAGAGTAAGAAAGAAAAGCAGAATCTTTCTTTCTTTCTTTCTTTCTTTCTTTCTTTCTTTCTTTCTTTCTTCCTTCCTTCCTTCCTTCCTTCCTTCCTTCCTTCCTTCCTTCCTTCCTTCCTTTCCTTTCCTTTCCTTTCCTTTCCTTTCCTTTCCTTTCCTTTCCTTTCCTTTCCTTTCCTTTCTTTTTTTGGCAGAAGAAAGAAGAAAGCTTTAAGGAAATTGTTCTGTAGGTTTTGGCACAGCCTTAAATTCCCTGGTTAGGGCTCCATGTTTTTTTATACCCTATAAAAACATGAAGCCAATTAGATGATTCTTTTACTTCTGAGAATCACGAAAATCCTTTCCTGTGGAATAAAACAAAGTTTCTTTCGTTTTTTTTTTTACAGGAGCTCAAAGGAATCGGATGTGACTAGATGTTGAAATGACAGCCCGGTAAGTCAAATTTTACTTGGATTTTGGTATATTTTTGCTGGACTGGTGTTTGACCAGTTGTAAGAACATGCTTGCAATGTGTATGCATATATGTGAATGGTTGAGGCTCGGGCCTCTGCCTAAAACTTGTTATATTTAAGAAAGGAGTCTACAAACTAATAAAAAGAAAAAACAAAGAAAATGCACAATTTGTTGGCTGTTGCATTGAGAGTCGTGCAGTTTTTGGAAAATCTGATAGATCCGTTGCAAATTGTGATGTTTCCCTTGGACGACTCCTCAGATTCTTCCTCAGAGGTCAGCTCAAGGGGGGATGAGTTCATTCCTGGCACATCAGAAACAGGGTTAATTGATTATTATGAACGGCCAGCCGAAATAGATTTCAGCTGGGGACAGCTTTCAGGGGCAGACAGTCAGTAAAGAGGAGGGGGAGGAGGAGTTGACTTCAGTGATGGATCCGAGAGCACACAGGGCAGAGAAAAGATAAGAGCAATGGAGATCTGACAGATTACTCGGGAGAAGACCCTGCCCGTCATGATGGGCTGGACCGCAAAGCTATTTATCACGGCAGGCAGAGGGAGGCGTTGCTGGGAACAACATGTTTGGTTTCTGGCTGCTTGACTTTGTGCCTTGGAGACTCTGACTTTCTCTTGCCGAGTGAGCTCTGATGGGTGTATTTCCGTTTGGCCTGATGGATTTAAATTTGTTCAATGGAGTTATTTATTGGAGCGACTTTCCATTGTTTTATGGACAATTGGCCTTGTGGACTAACCTTGGCCTGCTTGTGGCTGGATTTATTTAGGACAGTTCTGAGTCTGGGGGAAGCAAATTGCTGGGGAACACCAAGAAACTCTGTAAACCACACTTACATGTGTGTGTGACTGAGTGGGGCATCGCACAAACTGAGATTGACCCAATCACTTTTATAGCTCTGATTCCTTTTAATTTTCTGGAGGGGACATTTATTCTTTCTTCTATACTAGATTGCTTTTAGATGTTGATTGCACCCTCAGCTTGGTCTTCAATGGAATCACCATATGACCTTATCTTAAGATTTGCTTTTCCTTTGGCCATTCCTGGTAAAGCGTTATGGTTATGAGGTTTATTTGTGCAAAAGAGCTCAACCACCGACATTGAACATGATGCCAGCTTTCTTAGCAGCTAAGTAAACCTAGTCTGTTCTCCATTACTTGCCGAAGACAAAGAATGATTGGGAAGAATTCATGGACTCAGGTCAAGGAACACTTGGACTTGGGGACTGAATGTCCTCTCACTCAGGGCAGACTTTTCTAGAGCTGTGAGTTCTCAATCTGTGGTCCATGGACACCTGGGGGGTTGTGATGTCATCAGAGGAAGTCTGCAAAGGCTTGGATAAATGTTATGATTTAAATCTCGAGTTACATCTTGGGGGTTCCATGGCCACCAAAGGTATTTAAAGGGGGAAGGTCCATGATAAAAAAAAAAAATGTTGAGAACTGTTGTCCTAGAGCAGTATTTCTCAACCCGGGCAACATTAAGATGAATAGACTTTGTTAGAGTTTGCAGCAATCCAACCAGCACACAAGTAAATAATTCATGTATAAAAGAAACTTCTTTATATATAGTAATACATGTATACGATACCCATGCAGCAGAAGCCAGAACCAGAACTCAGAATCAATATAATCACAGACGTAATAATGCAAGGACAAACCCAGCTCTTTTATACATAACAGTCAAGCTAAACGATGCCCAGGCTCCAAACTGTCTGAATCACCAAACAGTCTCCATTGGCTGACCTGTTGCCATGTCTATTCCAATTCATGATCTCTTATACACTGACAGACTTCAATTCTCCCAGAATTCTGGGATTTAGTTGGGGAATTCTGGGAGTTCATGCATCTTAAAGTTGCCAAAGGTTGAGGCTCTCTGTTCTAGAACTTATTGCCATTTTTAGCATTCTGTTGCTATTCCTAGGCTATTTGAAAAATTTGTTGCTAAAAGAGCCAGGCACCTGCAGCAATACTTTTAATTTTAGGTTTTTTTGTGAACTGCATCATTAAAAAGTTTTGGACAAGTCCTCACATCCATACTATCTCTTCTTCTGGCCTTCTGTTTTTGTCTCATGTATTTTTCATCTCCTGGATGTCTTGAATTTTCTTTCTTTATTCCCCTTGAAGAATTTGTAATTTATCTTCCTTCTTAGCACTTTCTCTCCTTGCTTGAATATTTCCACATTTGGAAGGCTACTGGGAACATTAAAATTATGCCCTGTATCAGGATATTGCCTCTTTGGAGGATGAACAGAAAGAGTAATGATGATTTTGTTTTAACCTGTGTGCTCCTAAATGTTGCAGCTATTTTTGGTGTCTGTAGTGATGGCCAAATCTGGCCCTAGGTTCTGTCTAGGCTTAATTTTTCATTTAAAAGAGAGAGAAAAATAAGTCAAATTAAAATACAAAATCACTCCGTTAGTTAGCAAATGAAACAATACCACAAAGTCCATGTTGTTGGTACCACAAAGTCCATGTTGTGTGGTCTTGACGATGTCCATTATTGAGGCTGTTGGTTTGAGCTCTGAGCTGGGCAATTTGGTTGTAAACATTTCGTCACTATTTGAGGAGACCTTGTCAGTGCGTTTTGAGTTGTGTTCATCAGACAGTACATAATTATAGACTAGCAACAACAGCCAGCCCAATCCAACAATCCAAAATCAGACCATGACTCAGAAATATCCAAACAAACAACATTCAGACTAATTTGCATCTCTTACCAAAAGGTATTTAAAGACCTGTGTTCTGACAGACGAGCACAACTCAAAACGTACTGACGATGTCTCCTCGAACGGTGACGAAACATTTGCAACCAAATTGCCAAACTTGGAGCTCAAACCAGCAGCCTAATTACCAACCTGAGCAATTACTAATATTCAAACACATTTCAATGTCCATTAACCCCTTCTTCTTTTCTTTCCTTTGCTATATTTTTTTATTCTCACTGGTGTGTTTTAGTCTTCATTGTATTGTGGCCTGTCAGCCGCTGGCCCCTCCGGCAGCCAAATCAGAGGAGGAGGAGGAGGCGTGGGAGTCAGGGTCAGCATAAGGCAACCTGAGAGCTCCGAGGGGGAAGAGGGAATGGAGCTCTCAGAGATAGAGACAGAGGTGGACCCTCAGATGGAGAGTCAACAGCCCCCAGGTTTGGAGGTGGCTGATGAGGAAAAGGAGAAACAGCTAGGTCCAGTGCTTGACATGTGGATGTGCAAAAGGCAGAGGAGAGGAGAGCAGTGGAAATCTATGGGCCAGTCCTTGGGATGCAAGAGCCACCGCTGTTAGCGAAGCCCCACCTTAGCTCTGAGAATAAAAGGCAGGGGGTGGAGATGAATAGTTATGGCAGACAACTATTCATCTCCCTGCCGGACAGACTTGTCAGCCTGCAGTGAGAGAGAAACTTTTTGCCAGAGCTGCTGGCAAAAGGGAACATTTATTTAACTACAGAGAGTCTGTCACGTTTGGGAGCCAGGTGAGAAAACATTGCTTATTCATGTGATTCTACCCATCCAATCAAAGAACAAATGGGAAAATGTCATAACATGAAGCGGTCAATTTTTTTTTCGTCTCAGAGATAACATAATTGAGTACAAACATAGCCAGGTCCAAATAAGGACACTGTTCGGTTCCTGTTTCAGGACTGGCTGTGTTTATATTCCGTAAGCAAATAAACTTTTTAAAACCTGACCTGAAGCCGTCACTGAAAGAAAAAAAAAATCTGTCAATGGGCCAGTGTTGTTCAAAGGGCCGTATTTCTCTGTATCTCAGCTCACTGTATCTCAGCTCATTGTATCTCAGCTCACTGTATCTCAGCTCACTGTAGCATATAAAAAAAAAAACGTTTGCATGTGTTTGGCTCAGCAAACCAGATCTAAGCTCCCAATGGCTTCTCATTTGGCAGCACCTGAAAAACTAGGTCAGTGGCAAATTGTAAATAATTATCCGTTCATCCATCTCACCGTTAAAGAAGTGGTTGAGGTGCGCTCCGGATTTTTATAAAGAGAGAGATAATGGCTCGGCATATAAAACCAGCCACAATGAGATCCAATTGTGGTCGTTTGCTCTTCTTGATAAAAACCGGGATGCAAAAGTTCAACGATAGCTAGTTGCAGCTATCCAGAAGGCTTATGGCTGTTCAGAGAGAAGAAAAGAGCGAAGCTGTGCTCTAAATACTTGTTTTCCAACTGTTATCGTTCCGTTGGCTGGGGATTTTTGCCTTGGGTATCTGCAACTGTTGTAAACAATCAGCATAGGGCTACCCTATCTAGTTGCAAAAATTCAGACCACCACTAGGTGGTAGCAAAGCAACACAGGAACCCTGAATTCCCTGTTGCCATCTAGTGGCTATTTGGAGAACTGCCTTTCCCCTATTACATCCACCCAACCCACCAGGATGGTAAGACAGAGATGTACATCTGATGGAACTATGAAAAAGGGCCTTTTCAGTGGTGGCCCCTTCTGTATGGAACATAATTCCCCTGGAGGTATGATCAGCCCCATTGTTGCTTCTCCAAAAGGCCCTGAAAATGTCAGCAGGCCTACGGGCCACAAATGGAGATATGGCCGAACAAGTGATTGCTTAGATTGCTGCCATTGGTGGGGAATGGGGTTTGTGGCTCTGAATTATTTGACTTACGCTGTAGTTTTCTGGCATTCTGCCTTATTTTTTAATGCAACATTATTTTGGAAAACAATGGGAAGGGAGGGAGGGAGAGAGAGAGGGGAGAAGGAAGGGAGGGAGGGAGGGAGGGAGGAAGGAGTGGGTAGACAGAAAAAGGAGGGAGGGATGAAGATAGGAAGGGAGGGAAGGAAGGAAGGAAGGAAAGGGAAGTTGGGAGGAGGAGGAGGAGGAAGAGGAAGAGGAGGAGGGGGAAGAGGAGAAGGAGAGAAGGAGAAGGAGAAGCCCGAGAGGCAACATTTAGCTCTAATAGGGCTTAGGAAAATTACTGAGCATCGAACTGTAATTATGGAGGAAGCTGTGCTGCATTCCACGTGTATAAATTTGCACATATCTCTCATGTGCACCCTTTACATAGATAACATTTTGCTACACTCCAGACCGACGCAACTCCAAGCGAAGCAGTCAATTTGATTACTTTAATTACTGTGATGTATTAATCAACTGCTGTTCCAAATTAAATGCATTTTATTTATGGAGGTGTATCTAAATGCGTAAGCTGTGTGGTTGCTAGGCTGCTGAAGACATGCTGTAGCCCCACATGATGTGTTTTGTTTATTTTGGTCCAAAAAGGAAGGATGGCAAGCAACAACAGAACACCTTCGCAAGTCCTTAAAGTTTCTTTCCTTCATTTGAAAGGTTTTCTTCTTTTGCTCCAAAATTGTGCATGTGTGAAGGGAGGTAGAAGGAAACCATCCAAGATTCTCAATCTTTTAAGACAAAAAACAAAACAAAACAAAACAAAACAAGCAGAGTGAAAGATGAAGAGAAGTTACAGACGAAATCCTTAACTCTCTATTTACACCACATTGTCCTGTGGGGTGAGTAGGTTCAGTGGTGGGATTCAGCCGGTTCGCACCTATTCGGGAGAACCGGTTGTTGGAAGAAATCTTATTTTGTTTTTTTCCATTTTACAGGGCTAATCCTGTAAGGAAGGCAGGAAGGAAACATTCTGGTGGTGTTTCTAGCCTAATCTTTATTGCCCTGCTTACAGAAACTGCCTCTCCACTTAACCCTTATTACATTGTAACGGTGAAGTGAAGGTGAAGTGCCCATAGACATGAGTGACATCGTGTTGGCCACGCCCACACAGTCACATGACCACCAAGCCACCCCTACCCAGCTGTTCATTAGGGCAGAGGACTGGTTGTTAAATTATTTGAATCCCACCACTGAGTAGGTTCCTAAGATCCAGGTAGCCCTTGACTTACGACCACAATGGAACCCAAAGTTTCCGTTGTTAAGTCAAACATTTGATCAGTGAGCTTTGCTCCATTTGAAAACCTTTCTTGCCACTGTTGTGAAGCGAATCGGTGCAGTTGTTAAGTGAGTCACATGGTTATGAAGTGAATCCAGCTTCTCCTTGGACTTTGCTTGTCAGAAGGTCACAAAATGGGATCAGGTGATCCCGGGACACGGCAACTATCATAAATACATGGTAGTTGCCAAGTGTTGGAATTTTGACCGTGTGACCATGGGGAGGCAGCAATGGTCGTAAGTGTGAAAAAAGATCATATGCCACTTTTTTTCTGGGGTTCTTATAACTTCAAATGGTTGCTAAATGAGTGGTTTTAAATCGAGGATTATCTGTGGAGTTGAGTGGAGTGGGGTGGGGTGGGGTGGGGTGGGGTAGGGTGGGGTAGGGTGGGGTAGGAGAGGAGAGGATAGGATAGGATAGGATAGGGAATGTGGGATGGGATGGGATGGAATAGGGTAGAGTAGAGTAGAGTAGAGCAGAGCAGAGCAGAACAGAACAGAACAGAACAGAACAGAACAGAACAGAACAGAACAGAACAGAACAGAACAGAACAGAACAGAACAGAACAGAACAGAATAGAATAGGAGAATGGAATGGAATAGAATAGAATAGAATAGAATAGAATAGAATAGAATAGAATAGAATAGAATAGAATAGAATAGAATAGAATAGAATAGGGAATGTGGAATGGAATGGGATGGGATGGGATGGGATGGGATGGGATGGGATGGAAAAGGGAATATGGAATGGAATGGAATAGAATAGGATAAAATAGAGTAGAATAGAATAGGGTAGGGTAGGGTAGGGTAGGGTAGGGTAGGGTAGGGTAGGGTAGGGTAGGGTAGAGTAGAGTAGAATAGAAAATATGGAATGGAATGGGATGGGATGGGATGGGATGGGATGGGATGGAAAAGGGAATATGGAATGGAATGGAATAGGATAAAATAGAGTAGAATAGAATAGGGTAGGGTAGGGTAGAGTAGGGTAAAGTAGAGTAGAGTAGAGTAGAGTAGAGTAGAGTAGAGTAGAGTAGAGTAGAGTAGAGTAGAGTAGAGTAGAGTAGAGTAGAGTAGAGTAGAGTAGAAAATATGGAATGGAATGGAATGGAATGGGATGGGATGGGATGGGATGGGATGGGGTGGGGTGGGGTGGGGTGGGGTGGGGTGGGGTGGGGTGGGGTGGAGTGGAGTGGAGTGGAGTGGAGTGGAGTAGAGTAGAGTAGAGTAGAGTAGAGTAGAGTAGAGTAGAGTAGAGTAGAGTAGAGTAGAATAGAATAGAATAGAATAGAATAGAATAGAATAGAATAGAATAGAATAGAATAGAATAGAATAGAATAGAATAGAATAGAATAACAGAGTTGGAAGGGACCTTGGAGATCTTCCAGTCCAACCCACTGCTTAGGCAGAAATCCCTACACCACTTCAGACAAATGGTCATTCAACATCTTTTTAAAAACCTCCAGGGTTGGAGCATTTATAACTTCTGGAGGCAAGTTGTTCCACTGGTTAATTGTTCTAATTGTCAGGAAATTCCTCCTTAGTTCTAAATTGCTTCTCTCCTTGATAAGTTTCCACCCGTTGATTCTTGTCCTGCCTTCAGGTGCTTTGGAGAAGAGCTTGACTCCCTCTTCTTTGGGGCAGCCCCTGAGATATTGGAAGACTGCTATCCTGTCTCCCCTAGTCCTTCCCTTCATTAAACTAGACATCCCCATCTCCTGCAACCGTTCTTCATATGTTTTACCCTCCAGTGCCTTAATCATATTTGTTGCTCTTCTCTGCACTCTTCCCAAAGTCTCAACATCTTTTTTACATCGTGGCGACCAAAACTGGATGCAGGATTCCAAGGGTGGCCTTACCAAGACATTATTATAAAGTAGTATGAACTTTATATTAACTGTATGCGTTATCAAGTCTAAATAGGACATTTACAGATCCCACAATACTTCGAGCTATTTATTTAGAAAATGTTCCATTCACGTTCTCCTTTTCTTTGGAATTCTAGTCCCTGAGTGATCTAAAATGATGAAACGAAGAGAGGAAAAGATGCCAGATCAAAAAACCTGTCTCCAAAATGGCAACAGATGGAATGGCCTCTCCCAATCCCCATCTGTGGCACTGCAAAGCCTCATGAATAAATCAGCATAATCACTCTGTGTTTATGCCCTTTCCCTATTAGCTACAATCGATTTTAAATGTACCAAACAATACATGGATGGGGTATTTAATAAAAGGGGGGGGGGATCATGGAAAATATACTGTGGAATAAATATTTGGCACTTCATTTCTTGGCATACGGTCTCCAAACATTGGATATTGGTAGTCACTTTAAAAAAAAACAACAAACCTGATTTAAGTTTTCTGAGACCAGTAATGGGAAATATAATAATGCTTTTGTGAGACTGCTTATTACAGAAGAGACAAGATCTATTTTTTCCATGTAAATACCCATGACATGCATACACACACACAAATATCTCTATCTCTCTGTCTTTCTATGTATGTATGTATCTATCTACTCTCTCTCACCACCCACACACCTACCCATCTACCTACCTACGTGCTACATCTATCTATCTATCTATCTATCTATCTATCTATCTATCTATCTATCTATCTATCTATCTATCTATCATCTACCCACCCACCCACCTACTCCATCCACCCATCCATCCATCCACCCACCCACCCACCCACCCACCCACCCATCTATCTATCTATCTATCTATCTATCTATCTATCTATCTATCTATCATCTACCCATCCACCCACCTACTACATCCATCCAACCATCCATCCATCCATCCATCCATCCATCCATCCATCCATCCATCCATCTATCTATCTATCTATCTATCTATCTATCTATCTATCTATCTATCATCTACCCACCCACCCACCCATCTATCTATCTATCTATCTATCTATCTATCTATCTATCTATCTATCTATTTATCTATTTATCTATCTATCATCTACCCACCCACCCACCTAGTACATCCATCCACCCATCCATCCATCCATCCACCCACCCATCCATCCACCTACCTACCTACCTACCTGCCTGCCTGCCTACCTACCTATCTACTGTGTTTCCCCCAAAATAAGACCTCCCACAAAAATAAGGCCAAGCGATTATTTTGGAGTTTAAAAAAATATAAGACAGGGTCTTATTTTCAGGGAAACACGGTACCTACCTACTACCTACATACCTCCCTCCCTCTCTCCCTCTCTCTCTCTCTCTCTCCCTACCTACCTACCTACCTACCTACCCTGTTTCCCTGAAAATAAGACCCAACTGGAAAATAAACCCTAGCATGATTTTTCAGGATGCTCATAATATAAGCCCTACCCAAAAAATAAGCTCCAGTTAAGATCATCAATCAGATGGAGGCATTTAGTAATTTCCCCCCAAAATAAGACCTAACAGGAAAATAAGCCATAACATAATGCGACATTATATAGCTCAGTGAAGCTAGGGTAGCAGAAAAATCTTGGTTACGTAGGAAAAACCTGGCTAAAAGAAACACACACACACACACACACACACACACACACACACACACACACACACATCCCCCTTCCCTCCCTAATCTCAATCATCTTTATTTGTCTATCTGTATTTGCACATGCATAGATACTGATAAACATACAGTGAATCAATAGCTATTTTATTGGGTTCAATAAAATGCAAACATATTCAAAAATATTTAGATAAACTGTTGTGTTGGAGAATAAAAATAACACACCCTCCCAATGCTTTGAACCCGTCCCTTTTCTTCTTGTGGAAAGCCTGCCGGGAAATACTGATAGACTCAAACAGAGAAAGATCTTATAGGTTGAGAAGGATGAATCTAGTCCTTGGAAAAAGATAAATGATGGATTGTGGGGTGGGGATGGGGGTGGGGGAGGATGAGAAAGATGGTTAAATTGTCCAGATTGTCTTGCAGGAGGAGAAAAAAAAAAGTAGTTTGAGCCACCAGATGTCAGTATAGTTTAAGCAATAATACAATGAGATTTCGAATGTGAAGTATAAACAAAAATGGATGGGAGGAAGGGAGGAAGGAATGCATAGGCAGAAGAAAAGGAAGAAAGGGAGTGAGAGAGGGCAGGAGGGAGGGAGGAAGGAAGGGAGGGAGGGAGGGAGGGAGAGAAGGGGAGGGAGGGTGGGTAGATGGCTGGATAGAAGAAGAGGGAGGGAGGGAGGAGTGCATGGACAGAAGAAAAGGAAGAAAGGGAAGGAGGAAAGAAGGAAAGAAGGAGTGGATAGATGAATAGAAGAAAAGGAAGGGAGGGAGTAAGGAAGGGTAGATGGCTGGATAGAAGAAGAGGGAGGAAGGGAGGAGTGCATGGACAGAAGAAAAGGAAGAAAGGGAGGGAGGGAGGAAAGAAGGAAGGAGTGCAAAAATAGAAGAAGAGGAAGGGAGGGAGGGAGAGAAGGAGGAAGACAGGAGTGGATAGATGGATGGAAGAAAATGAAGGAAGGAAGGAAAGGAAGGAAGGAAGGAAGGAAGGAAGGGAGTAAGGAAGGGTAGATGGCTGGATAGAAGAAGAGGGAGGAAGGGAGGAGTGCATGGACAGAAGAAAAGGAAGAAAGGGAGGGAGGAAAGAAGGAAGGAGTGCAAAAATGGATAGAAGAAGAGGAAGGGAGAGAGAGAAGGAGGAAGACAGAATAGATGGATTGAAGAAAAGGAAGGAAGGAAGGAAGGAAGGAAGGAAGGAAGTCCTTATAACCGAATGATCAACCATTGATTCCTTCTGTGTTTCTGTCCCTCACTCTGCCTGGTTTTTGTCTGAGAAGGTGATAATCTGGCATCACCCCGGGGCCTTTTAATAACTACTGTAGTTGATTAAACCAGAGGCATTATGGGGCCATATCGTATCATGCCTGTCACTATCCTTGAAGCAGCATCTTTGATCAGCTTAAGCTGTCTAGTGGTTTTCAATAAGATTCATTATCTAGGCTGTTTTTCAAATGTATCTTTGGATACATTCAGAACTGATCCTCCCTCCCTCCCTCCCTCTTCTTCTATCCAACCATTTACCCTTTCTTCCTCCTTCCCTTCCTTTTCTTCTATCCATCTATCCTTCCTTCCTTCAAGGAAAAAAAAATATAGAATTACAATCCACAATTGTGACTGTGATAAGGATCTGGGAGTCCTAGTGGACAGTCACTTAAATAGGAGCCAGCTGTGTGCTGCAGCTGCCAAAAAAAGCCAACACAGTCCTTGGCTGCATCAAGAAAGGGACAGAAGGGTTAATACTACTTATAATGCCTTGGTAAGGCCACACTTGGAATATTGCATCCAGTTTTGGTTGCCACAATGTAAAAAAATGATGTTGAGACCAGGGGTGAAATGCTCCCAGTTCAGACCGGATCGCCCGATCCGGTAGCAATGGCGGAGGATGGTTCGCAGAACCAGTAGCAAAAAGCCCTGCCTCCCCTCCCCACCGCATGCCCAGCTGAGCCACACGATAATCAGAGGCTTTTTTTTTTAACTTTTAAAGGCATTTTTTCTACAACCTCTTCCGATGAAAAAATGCTTTTACAATTAAAAAAAAAAGCCTCTGATGATCGCACGGCTCACCTGGGATCGCCAGAGGCTTTTCAAAGCATTTTTTTCTGCAACCTCTTGGCCGAAGAGGTGGTTAAAAAAAATGCTTTGAAAAGTCTCTGACGATCCCAGCTGAGTTGCCTGATCATCAGAGAGGCATTTTTTTAAAAAGCCTCTCTGATGATCCCAGCTGAGCTGCCTGATCGGCAGAGGCTTTTCAAAGCATTAGAGAAAATGCTTTGAAAAGTTAAAAAAAAAAAAAAGTTAGCCACGCCCACCCAGTCACATTAACCCCACCACCACCACCACCAAGCCATGCCCACCAAACCGGTAGTAATAAATTTTACACTGCACCCCTGGTTGAGACTCTAGAAAGAGTGTAGAGAAGAGCAACAAAGATGATCAGGGGATTGGAAGCTAAACCAGTGGTGGGTTGCTATCAGTTCTACCCGGATTGGTAAGCCGGTAGTGGTGGTGGCAGATGAGTAAACCGGTAGCGATGGGTTTTGCAACCCACTACTGAGCTAAACTGTATGAAGAACGGTTGTAGGAATTGGGTAAGTCTAGTGAAAAGAAGGACTCGGAGGTGACATGATAGCAGTCTTCCAATATCTCAGGGGCTGCCCCAAAGAAGAGGGAGTCAAGCTATTCTCCAAAGCACCTGAAGGCAGGACAAGAAGCAATGGGTGGAAACTAAACAAGGAGAGAATCAACCTAGGACTAAGGAGAAATTTCCTGACAGTGAGAACAATTAATGAGTGAAAGGACTTGCCTTCAAAAGTTGTGGGCTTTCCATTACTGGAGGTTTTGAAGAAGAGATTGGACGGCCATTTTTCTGAAATGGTACAGGGCAGTGATGGCTAATCTTTTTGCTGTCGCATGCCAAAAGTGGGGGGAGCACGGGGGTGTGTGTGTTGCATGCGTGCCCACACCCATAATTCAATGCCCCACCCCGCATGCGCGTGTGACCCCCCCGCCCCACTCCCTAGGGTAGGCTTATTTTTCATGGTAGCCTTGTTTTTCGCTCTCCCCAGGCTCTAATGGCTTTCTTGGATCCTGGGGAGGACAAAAACTGCCTTCCCCACCCCCCAGAGGCCCTCTGGAGGCTGGAAACAGCCCATTTCCCGACTTCCGGTGGGCCCAGAAGGCCTGTTTTTCACTCTCCCCAGGCTCTAGAGACTTTCTTGGAGCCTGGGGAGGGCAAAAATGGCCTCCCCACCCCGGAGGCCCTACGAAGGCCAGAAATGGCCTGTTTCCTGTCTTCCGGTGGGCCCGGAAGGCCCAAAAATTAGCCTGCCGGCGCACACATGTGTGCTGGAGCTGAGCTAGCGCAACGCTTGTGTGCCCATAGATATGGCTCCACATGCCACTCATAGCATGTCTGCCATTGGTTCGCCATCATGGGTATAGGGTCTCTTGCTTGACCTGTTATTCTGACTTCCCACATATCCTCTAAATCACGATTGCTATCCGTTGTCACTGCAAAGTATTTAACCACATGTGCACTCAACCAGGGTTGCCAATAAAGTAGATTTCCTATTTCAAGGAGTCTTGAAACATGAAATGGATATTATAGAAGATCTGGCTGTTATCTTTATCGCTTTCTCACTGCATCTTAAAACGGAGGCGCACTTCCCTTAAAGACATCAAGTCAACAGAAGAGATGCATGTTTTTGCCTCTTTTTTTTTAAAAAAAAATACTGTTTGTGTTAGTGAATTTTAATTAGGAGACCGAGAGAGAAAGAAAAAAAGAGAATTTTGTGTTACTAATTTCATTTGCTTGCAAACAGAGCCCAGGAAGAACATGTATTTAGACATTATTACTTAACAGGGTTGCAACAGACTCATTTAGATACTGACTAAAAGAAAATACAAATAATGCGGTAATAATGAGGAACAGCAAAAGAATTGGTAGAACTTTGTAGGACCGACATCCGACAGCACCAAGCGTCATAGTTGTTAAGTGAATCACTGCTGTTCTTAAGCGAGTCCTACAGTTGTTAAGTGAATCAAGTTTCCCCATGGACTTTGTGTGTCAGAAGGTCGTAACCCCACGACACTGCAACCGTCGTAACTGTGAGTCAGTGGCCAGGCATCTGGATTTTGGCCACAGGACCATGAGGATGCTGCGGTGGTCCTAAGTCTGAGCAACGGTCTTAAGTCCCTTTTTTTCCTATTCTGTTGTAACTTTGCTCACTCAATGAATGGTGGTAAGTCGAAGGCTACTATTATTAACAATAAGGTGAATGTCTCTGGAGATTCTCAGTCATCCAGTCACGGTTGTCCTAAAAGTAATTTTTTTTCAAGAGTTTTCAACTGGACTTTTGGTTTTTCTTTTGAAGACATTTTGCTTCTCACCCAAGAAGCTTCTTCAGCTCTAACAGAACGGTGGGTAATGGAAGGATTGATACTCCTTGCAGATGGCTGGTCATTTGCATCCTTTTAGAGGGTCCTTGAGGCCACTTGGAGGTTTATCTGTGTCCTCAAGAGTCCCCTGAGTGATGCAAATGGTTCCTGTAGTCTGCCATTTTTCCTCTGGAAACCTATTCCTACTCCCACACCATTCGAAGGGTCTTCACCCCAAATTGTATAGCTAAAAGTCTGTAGAGATTTCTCAGTCATCCCCGTCACAGTTGTCCCAAAGTTGGTTTTTTCAGGACCCAACTGGATTTTCCTGTTTTTTCTTTGAAGACATTTGGCTTCTCATCCAAGAAGATTAGGGGACTGGATGGTGGGGAATGGAAGGATTTAAAAAAAATTCAGTTTTATTTCTTATACGCATTTTTAAAAAAAATTGATTTATATGGCTCCCTTCTCCGGAGACTCAGGGCGGCTTACAATACGTTAAGCAATAGCCTTCATACTTTTGTATATTTATACAAAGTCAGTGTATTGCCCCCACAAACTGGATCCTCAATTTACCTACCTTAGAAAGGATGGAAGGCTGAGTCAACCTTGAGCCTGGTGAGATTCAAACTTACAGTAATTGCAGACAGCTGGTGCTAATCACAATGCTTTTAGTCTGCTGAGCTATCCAGGCTCTTCCTAAAAATGTACATAATATAAAATGTACATTTTCCTATACATAATGAATCTTACATATACATATACACGTTTTCCTTAAAGAAAGCATTAAAATAAGGCTTTTTAATTACATTCGGAGTTGCTCCTCTACCCTTTCTTCCCTCATTTCGCAACAAACTTTCTTCTTCTTCTCCTCTTTCCCTTCCCTTCCCTCCCTCCTCTCCTCTCCTACTTTCTCCTTCCTCCTCTCCTACCTCATCCTACTTCCCCTTCCTTTCCCCCACTCTCACCTTCTCTCCTACTCCTATCCCCTACCCTTCCTTCCTTCCTTCCTCTCCTTTTCCCTTTCTTCCAGGAATGGAAGGATTGATATTCCTTGCAGACAGCTGGTCATTTGTATCCTTTTAGGGAGTCGTTGAGGCCACTTGGAGGTTTATCTGTGTCTTCAGGGCCACCTGAGGGGTGCAAATGGGTGTGGAGCCTTCTTGACTTCAGGATGTTCATCCCTTCACTGTTTAAGACAGATGCAGGCTGTTGGGGATGAGTCTGTGTTCTCTGCATCTCAAACCGAAGCACATTATGATTGCTGTAGTCTGCAATTTTTCTGGAACTCCGTTCCTATCCCCTGCACTCTTCGAAGGGTGTCCATCCCCAAAGGGCCTAGCTAAAGATCTATGGAGATGCTCAGTCGTCCAGGTCATGGTTGTCCCAAAGGTGCTTTTTTGAGAGACAACTGGACTTTTTGGTTTCTCTTTGAAGATGTTTCGCTTCTCATCCAAGAAGCTTCTTCAGCTCTTGAAAGAAAAACCGAAAACTCCAGTTGTCTCTTAAAAAAGCACCCATGACCTAGATGACTCAAAATCTCCATAGACATTAATAAAGAATAGAATAGAACAACAGAGTTGGAAGGGACCTTGGAGGTCTTCTAGTCCAACCCCCTGCTTAGGCAGGAAACCCTACATTACTTCAGACAAATGGTTATCCAACCTCTTCTTAAAAACCCATCATTGGAGCAATCACAACTTCTGGAGGCAAGTCGTTCCAGTGATTAATTGTTCTAACTGTCAGGAAATCTCTCCTTAATTCTAGGTTGTTTCTCTCCTTGTTTGGTTTCCACCCATTGATTCTTGTCCTGCCCTCAGGTGCTTTGGAGAATAGCTTGACTCCCTCTTCTTTGGGGCAGCCCCTGAGATATTGGAACACTGCTATCATGTCTCCCCTAGTCCTTCTTTTCATTAAAGTAGCCATGCCCAGTTCCTGCAACCGTTCTTCATATGTTTTAGCCTCCAGTCGCCTAATCATCTTCTCTGCATTCTTTCTAGTGTCTCCACATCAGGGGTGAAATCCAGTAGGTTCTGACAGGTTCTGGAGAACCGGTAGTGGAAATTTTGAGTAGTTTGGAGAACTGGAAAATACCACCTCTGGCTGGCCCCAGAGTGGGGTGGGAATGGAGATTTTGCATTATTCTTCCCCCAAAAGTGGGGAGGGAATGGGGATTTTGTAGCATCCTTCCCCTGGAGTGGGGTGGGAATGTAGATTTTGCAGTATCCTTCCCCTGCCATGCCCACCAAGCCACACCACGCCCACCAAGCCACGCCCACAGAACCGGGAGTAAAAACATTTGAATTTCATCACTGCTTCACATCTTTTTACATCATAGCAACCAAAAGTGAATAGTTCTATGTAGGTACCATACTTTTCGGAGTATAAGATGCACTGGACTATAAGACACACCTTTTTTGGTGAGGAAAACAAGAAAAAGAAATCTGCCTTTGCCTCCCAGCAATTTTGCCTCGTGGCAGCAAACAGCAAACAGCCTGCATTACTTTCGTTTTCGTTTTCAGCATAGCTTGATTAGCACAAGGGGAAAAAAAATCTGCTCCAGCAATTTACCTCCTTGCAGCAAGCAGCAGAGGCTCGCACAAAACAGCTGAGAGCAAAACAGCTGAGAGTGGGAGGCCGATCCAATCAATTTGTGCTAATTAGGCTGTGCTGAAGCTGAAAGGAGCTATTTTTTCTTGCTGTTTGCTACAAGGAGGTAAACTGCTGGGAGGCAGAGGCCAAAGGATGGGGGCCAATGAGTGGGCAGGGCTACATTTGGTGTATAAGATGCACCTAAATTTTCACCCCCGTTTAGGGGTGGTGCGTCATATACTCCGAAAAATACGGTAATAGCATCGGCAGTGCATTTAATACATCTAACTGCATTATCCCCACCTCTTTACTTCATCAATCATTTCAATGTTTCACGTAACGTATAGCAAGAGTTTCATTTTTTCTTCTTGCTGCTATTGCTCCATTCTCTCCCCCCCTTCCCCGCCGCCCCTCACTGACAAGGGACACACTTGTGACTGCAAACCCGAGGACAATGCGAGCCCCTTTTATCATTTGAGCCAGCAACAATTTGCCCTTCAGGCCTGCATTAATATTTCTCCCCACGCACAGATAAGCAAAACGATTCCTGCCAGCAATATCGCAAAAGATAAGTTGGTGGAGGGCCAAGGAAATTTTCGAGTCTCGTATCAGCCCGAATGAAAATAGAGGGTTGTAGACATTTCTTCGACTTATCTTGGGATTAAATGCTGCTCTGGGTTTTTCCCCCCCCCGTCTTTGATCACTGATGGACTGGAGACTGAACATGTATCCCAAAGTCGCAAAGGTCCCCTGGATATGTCTCTCGGCATCCTCCAGGAGCCCCGTTTGATTTATTTTCATTTCTTTACTTCGTAACAGTAATTTCCATCGTTCATGTCTCTTGCCCATAATAGATCTGTCTGTCTGTGTCTCCCTCCCTCCCTCCCTCTCTCTCTCTCTCTCTCTCTCTCTCTCACACACACACACACACACACACCCTGCAGAAATGTGAATAGGATCTCCATCTCTATCTCTCCCTACTCCATCTATCTATTTCTGCAAATATGGAATATATCTTTCTATGTCTATAAATAAGAGTCTATGTATCAGTTTATCTCTATCTATCTGCCTTAGGAAATATGGTCTCTCTCTCTCTCTCTCTCTCTCTCTCTCTCTCTCTCTCCCTCCCTTCATGCATCCATCCATCCCCCCTCTTTTCCCATCCAACATCCATCCTCTATCTATCTATCTGTCTATCTGTCTATCTGTCTATCTGTCTATCTGTCTATCTGTCTATCTGTCTGTCTGTCTGTCTGTCTGTCTATCTGTAATCTATCTCTTTCTCTCCCTCCATGCATCCATCCATCCCCCTTCTCTTTTCCCATCCATCATCCATCCTCTCTCTCTCTCTCTCTCTCTCTCTCTCTCTCTCTCTCTCTCTCTCTCTCTCATCTATCTATCTATCTATCTATCTCTCCCCCTCCCTTCATGCATCCATCCATCCCCCTCTCTTCCTATCCATTGTCTGCCTGTCTATCTGTCTGTCTATCTATCTGTCTATCTATCTATCATCAACATGAAGTTTTTCCCCTGTTCAGTCAAGTCTGACCCCAGAGGGTGCTGCTCATCTCTGTTTTTTAGCTAAGGAAGCCAGCATTGTCCAAAAAGATTTTCTGTGTTCATGTGGCTGGCGTGACTATATGCTGAGGTGCATGGAACGCTGCTACCTTTCCACCAAAGTGGTACCTATTTATCTACTTGCATTTGCATGCTACATTCAATACATTCAATTTCACAGCTAATAAGATTGTTGGACGAACAGGCACAAAAACAGCCAGGAAAGTGATTGAAGCCTGGGAAACAGACTCCTCAACAGTCAACAGGAGTGCTGATTTACCTCCAGCATATCAAGTACTCAGGAGCTGAGGGCTTTGCAACACAAGGAAACAATAGCCAATGACTTAATTGTTCTGACCCACCCTTCGCAAGTAATGATAAGCCGTTTACTCACGAGTAAAATGACCCCCTTTTTATAACAGGGCAGAAACAGTCTTTCATTCACACGGATAAACAAAAAACTAAACGTAATTAGTCTGAGCAAACCTGGTTCTGGCCAAGAAATCTGAATTGCTTGCTGTATACTAGAAATGAACAGTTGTCTGTGATAAGTGGTCACTCCCAAACCGCTACTATTTATTTCCCAACCAGGGAGGGGCTGGCTAGCATCTAGCTCCAACTGGTCCAGAATGCGGCTGCGCGAGTAATTATGGGAGCAACATGGTGCTCGCATGTAACACCTCTTCTACGCGAGCTGCCCTGGCTTCCGGTGGCCTTCCGAGTGCGCTTCAAGGTGTTGGTTCTTACCTTTAAAGTGCTCCATGGCTTAGGACCTGAGTACTTATGAGACCACCTGCTGCAACCGATAACCTCCCACCAACCAATACGCTCTCACAGAGTAGGCCTACTCATAGTACCATCATTAAAACAATGTCATCTAATAGTTTCAAGGGAGAGAGCCTTCTCTGTGGGGGCACCTACGCTTTGGAACAAAATACCACCTGGAATACGAATAATCCCAGATCTTTGCACTTTCCGACGTGCCCTGAAGACCTTTCTGTTTCAACAAGCAGGGCTAGCATAAACATCTGTTCACCACCGTGAGTCCTTTGGGAGAAGGGCGGTATAGAAATTCAATCAATCAATCAATCAATCAATCAATAAATGTCTACTTTTCCAGCTTATTGCTTTCCTTTGCTCTTCTCTCCTTTCCTCTGTACACATACGTGCATCTGGGACAGGCCCCATCTGTTCCTCTCCCACACTCAGCTCAGGCCCCAAAGCCAGCTGCCTCTCCACCTGGGGGAGGATGGAAGACCTCGGCTCTGCCTCTGTCTCCTACGCTGTTTCCTTATCAGAGCCTTCCAAAGGCTCTGAAGCTGGCTGGGGCCTCCCTCCACCTCCTCCTCGTCTAACTCTGCAGTTAGCTCTGCTGGCAGCCAAGGAGCCACAACATTAATAGCCAGCCAACAGCACCCCCAAAGCCACACACAATAGGCACCATATAAACCAGGCTTAATAGCAGTAACTGTGAGAGGCAACTTGGAGACTCAATGGATAACCAATTAAATATGAGCCAACAGTGTGCGGCAACAGCCAAAAAAGCCAATGCAATCTTAAACTGCATTAATAGAGGGATACAATCAAGATAAAGCCAGGTATTAATATACCTGGCTTTATCTTTACTCTATAAAGCCTTAGTAAGACCACAACTAGAATACTGCAACCAGTTTTGGTCACCATACTATAAAAAAAGATGTTGAGACTCTAGAAAGAGTGCAGAGAAGAGCAACCAGCCTGAGTGGCATAGGAGGCTAATGCCTCCTACTAAGGCAGTAGTTAACATCCAGCTGCCTGCAATTACTGCAAGTTCAATCCTAGCCAGGCTCAAGATCGACTCAGCCTTCCATCCTTTCTAAGGTGGGTAAATAGAGGACCCAGTTTGTGGGGGCAATAAGCTGACTTTGTATAAATATACAAAAGTAGGAAGGCTATTGCTTAACGCATTGTAAGCCGCCCTGAGTCTCTGGAGAAGGGCGGCATATAAATCAAATTTAAAAAAACAACAAACCAGGATGATGAGGGGACTGGAAGCTAAAACATACGATGAATGGTTACAAGAACTGGGCATGGCTAGTCTAGTGAAGAGAAGGACCAGGGGAGACAGGATAGCAGTCTTCCAATATTTGAGGGGCTGCCACAGAGAGGAGGGGATTAAGCTATTTTCCAAGGCACCCGAAGGCCAGACAAGGAATAATGGATGGAAACTGATCTAGGAGAGGTTCAACCTGGCAATAAGGAAGAATTTTCTGACAGTGAGAGCAATCAACCAACGGAACGGATGTTGCCTTCAGATGTTGTGGGAGCTTCATCCCTGGAGGCTTCCAAGAAGAGAATGGACTGCCACCTGTCAGAAATGGTACAGGGCAGTGGTGGGTTTCAATTTTTTTTTACTACCGGTTCTGTGGGCGTGGCTTGGTGGCCGTGGCAATGCTTGGTGGGCATGGCTTGGTGAGCGTGGCAGGGGAAGGATACTGTAAAATCTCCCTTCCCTCCCCACTCCAGGGGAAGGTTACTGCAAAATCCCCATTTCTTCCCAATGAGCTGGGACTCTGGAGGCAGAGAATAGGTGGAGGCGGGGCCAGTCTGAATTTTTACTACCAGTTCTTCGAACTACTCAAAATTTCTGCTACCCGTTCTCCAGAACTGGTCAGAACCTGCTGAAACCCACCTCTGGTATAAGATATCCTGCTTGGGTGGGGGGTTGGTCTAGATAGCCTAAAAGGTCCCTTCCAACTCTATTAATCTGTTTAAACTGTTTAAATACCACACAGAATAGCCCAAAGCACACACACTGCTAGAGAGAAGTTCCCTGAAGATGGACACCAGTATGAATCCGAAAGCTTGAAAGACCAAACCACTGGTCCCGGTGAATGACCCAGATTGAATCCTGCAGAACTAGACATGTTTTAAAAACTTTCTGGATTTATTGCCCATCTTCTATCCTTGTACTAACCAGATGTTTTCTTCCTTAGCATTCTGAAATTAGTCTAAATAAGTGAAAATTGAGAAAATAGTAGAGGGAGGCAAGGAGAGAGATGGAGATCATCCAAGGTTAGCTAAGCATTGCTACCTGATGCAGCTGGGGGGAAAAAATACAGCAGTGAAAATAACAACCCAAATGATTAAAATAATCATGGCTAAATGTTAAGGCTCTGCTGTGGTGGAAAAATAGGATAAATTTATCTGGGCAACCTTAAGCTCCCTGGACATAAATATGATTCATAGATGTTGTTTATTCATCTATTTAAATATTTATATTCAAGTTTTTCTAGGCAAACAGCATCACTGAATAGTTTACCATAGAAGCAAATTAGTCTAAATATGTTTTAACAATATTGTAAGCAATCATAATTAAAAAGCAATTTAAAGACACATAAATACATTGTTTAAAATGGCACCATTGTTATTAAGCAACCCAGCAGGCGGCAGCACCGAATTGACTTGGGTTGATTTTAGAAGCTAAGCAGGGTCGGATCTGGTTAGGATTTGAATGGGGGAACAACCGGAGAAATTCTGGGCTGTAGCTGGACTCAGAAGTTGAATAGAGGAGACAAAACACTCCACAATCCAAGTGACAGCTTCCTCACTGACTGCCATCCACAGAGAAATTTTTTGATACAAATTTGCGGAATTACAGTGTCCTTGTTGTTCTCTGAGCTTGGTGGTATTCTTGCACTGATGTTGTTACCTAGTTTGGTAATGAAATGTCTGTAAGAAAACCCCCAAGCTCAGAGAGCATCAAAGACCCCACGATTCAACCAATATTCTCTTCTGTCGATGGCAAAACTATCTTTGAAACTCTGTTTTTACTGTTGTTATTAGATGCAATGTATCGTGGTACCTTGATACTCATCACTGATTAATTCCTGGAGGTGTGATGAGTACCAAACACATTTTTCCAACAAGAAATTAAGTAGTGAGTCACAAGACCACCAAGCAGTAACAAGTTCTAGTTTATGCATTGAGTATCAAACAAACAATGAGTACCGGGACAAAATTTTACATCAAAATGCATTGAGTACCAAAATCTACAAGTTTCAAAGCAGTTTGTTCATAAAGACTCAATCATCCAGGCCACAAGTATGTAAACAGGTTAAATCATGACAACTGGACCAAAGTTTATTCAACTGAGAAGTTTTGTTACTCATCCAAGTAACTTCTTCAGAGTGTTAGTACATTCGAACGATTCTCTGACTCTATGCCTAACCAAAAATTTTCATTTTGACTGAAGAAGTTACTTGGATGAATAATGAAACATCTCAATTTAATAAACTTTGGTCCAATTGTCATGATTTAATCTGCTTATTTGTTTAATCTGTTTATGATGGGATGCGGTGGCTCACGGGTTAAGATGTTGAGCTTGTCAATCGAAAGGTCGGCAGTTCAGCAGTTCGAATCCCTAGTGCCGCAGAACAGGATGAGCTCCCGTTCCTTGTCCCAACTTCTGCCAACCTAGCAGTTCGAAAGCAAGTAAAAAATGCAAGTAGAAAAATAGGGACCATCTTTGGTGGGAAGGTAACTATTCTGTGTGCCTTTGGCATTCAGTCATGCTGGCCACATGACCACGGAGATGTCTTCAGAAAGCGCTGGCTCTTTGGCTTTGAAACGGAGATGAGCACCGCCCCCTAGTGTCGAGAACGACTAGCACATATATGCGAGGGGAACCTTTACCTTTACCTTTAACCTGTTTACATATTTCAAAGTAGTTGAGTACCACTGTACTAGTTTTTGTTGATCGTGGTGGTATTTCTGCTTTCTCGGGGGTTGCCCCAAAGAAGAGGGAGTCAAGCTATTCTCCAAAGCACCTGAGGGTAGGACAAGAAGCAATGGGTGGAAACTAATTAAGGAGAGAAGCAACCTAGAACTAAGGAGGATTTTCCTGACAGTTAAAAGTATCAACCAGTGGAACAGCTTGCCTTCAGAAGTTGTAAATGTTCCAACACTGGAAGTTTTTAAAAAGAGATTGGACAACCATTTATCTGAAATGGTGTAGGGTTTCCTGCCTAAGTAGGGGGTTGGACTAGAAGACCTCCAAGGTCCCTTCCACCTCTATTATTCTATTCTATTCTATTCTATTCTATTCTATTCTATTCTATTCTATTCTATTCTATTCTATTCTATTCTATTCTATTCTATTCTATTCTATTCGTTGTGGCTACTGGCTACTTCCAATGCACAGTACTTAAAATTCTATGTTATTGCAGCAGCTTATACTTCTAAAAGTATAAAAGTATAAACCCAGAAGCTTTCATAAAAGTGATTTATCACATAGCATTGTTCTTCCTACACAGGGGACAGTTATTGCAGAAATAACAGCACATCCTAAAAAAGCAGAAAATCACCAGAACTCCCATGTTGAACTGATATGCTTCACACCTGCCATTGCCGGAATGAAAAATCCTGATGGACATCAGATTTAAATTCCCTCCAAAGCAAAATTTCAAATCAGTTAGGTTATTCTTAGGCAGGATAAGTATCAGATGCATTTCAAGGGAAGACAAAAATAAATAAATAAATAAAGCAAACAAGCTTTCAGGGTGAACGTCTCGCTGGGCTCTCAGACATCCCAAAGGAGCCACCAAATTCCAAAGCAAGTTGAAATTTTGAGGAAAAATGGAAACAGACAACCGTTGATATTTTTGGTTACGAAAGAAACATACATTTGGGAGCAAATGCTTTCCCTCTTCGAATATCAGTTGTCTCATCTGAGTTTGAGGTTAAGTGTTGGTGGTTTCATTTTATTTGTCATTATTTCATAGAATCATGGAAAGGAAGAGTTGGAAGGCTCCACTGAGGCCCATTGCTATTCCGGTGAAGTAATCCATCATGGCAGCCTTCTGGAAGCTTCTGTTGAAATGCCTCCTTTAGGGAGATGCAATGACTCGGTGGTTTAGTGATGGCTGGAGATGGTCTCGAGTTGAGCGGGTCGTATCCTAACACTATGTGACAGGGTGAGCACCCATCACACTCCTCAGCTTCTGTCCACCTAACAATTTGAAAGCGTGTTCTTTGCAAGTAGATAAATAGGTACCACTTCAGTGGGGACAGAAAGTGGTGCTCTGTGCAGGCAGTCAGATTCCTGCCCTCTGAACCTTCCCGATTGTGGTTCCTGTTTGCGAGGCAGCTCTGGGAAGGGAGAGGGCCTTGGGTGACACTGCAGGAAGAGCCACTTGTCTTTCTGATATGAAGCCAACTCACCCTTCTGTGGCGCACTTTAGGAAGCATGCCCAATGTTTCCTATAACAGAGCTGGTACCTTGGCAAGCTGTCATGCCCCCATTGGAGCCTGAATATGCGGGGAAAGATGAGTGGAATTGGAGTCAACCGAGATTGAGGGGGCGGTTTCCATGGCTTTGGAGGAAGATAGTGAGGAACAGGCCCAGTCAGGCCAGGGCCTTTCAGGATTAGGACGGTTTATAGACAGGAAGGAACAGGGGCAGGATGATGAAGAGAGGTCAAGCAGGGAACATGAGAGACAGAGCTCAGGCAATGAGCAGCGACCTCCTGATCCTCGAGCACAGAGAATGGAGAGAAGGCGAGAACAGCGCAGACTGACTCATCTACTCAGGAGGAGACCCCTCCCTGCCCCTCTTCACAAGGCACACCTGGGGACTGAGACTTAAGGAGACACTGTAGAGAGAGGCACTCGTCAGGAACAAAGGCTGAATTATTGGATTGCTTCTTGATTTTTGGATTCTTGCCTTGCTCCTTGGCTTTCTGGATTCTTTGAGTTGCCTGCTGGATTTTCTTGCTTGCAGCGGTGGTGCTCACACTATTGGACTGAACTATTTGCAGCCAGAGGCTGCTTGAGGTGTGTGTGTGTGTGATCACTTTGCTCTGGGACTTGCCAGAAACATGGGAGTGTTTAGGGGAATTTGGAGCAATAAAGGGGTGATTTGAACTGCCAGCTGCCTGTGTTGCCCCTTGCCGTGCCCCCGGTGATCACACAAGCCAAATTATTACTCTACAGTATGCATTGTGGTCCCCTGGCTACTGTAACAATGCCGTACAACAACAACAACAACAACAACAATAATAATAAATGCTTCCTTTTGGGATAGTCTACCGCACTAATGATCAGCTCTCTTTAGCTTCATGTGGGTACTTCTCAAATTGCAGACATACAACAGTTCCGTTCCGTTTAGTGGCCATTCAAAGTTACAATAGCACTGAAAAAGTGACTTATCACTGTTTTTCACACTTAAGACCTTTGCAACGTCCCATGGTCACATGATCAAACGCTTGGCAAACGGCATGTATTTATGATGGGTTGAAGTGTACTGGGGTCATGTGATCCCCTTTTGAGATCTTCTGATAAACAAAGTCAATGGGGACACCTGCTCTGGTGTGTCGTGTAGATGTAACGGAGAAAAGACAGTCCTTCAAATAATTGGCCTCAAACCATGTATGGCTTTAAAGAGGAAAACCAGCGCCTTGAATAGGACCCGGAAGCAAATCGGCAACCACGATATGTGGACTTCAAGTCCCAGAATTCCCCAGTCAGCGTTCTAGGAATTAAAACCAACATGTTTTAAAATGGCTAAGATTATGAAACTCTGATTAGTGTCAGAGATATCATGTACTCTTTAGCATGTCCTTTCCGCTGTAACTTGATTGAAATAATGGCGGATATCTTGAAGTCCCTGACCTTGCACACACCAGAAAGAATGTAATGGATTTTAATAAAACATAGAGTGATAAAAAAAATATGCTAAATTTATAGTTCCTTCTCCTCTGCCGTTAATCCCTTGTTAGAGTGTATTAACTTGTAAGTGGTGTATGCTAGGAATTGGTTATTAAGGTTATACTAAATGGGTCAATATTGCATCAATAATTCAGAGTGTAATTTAGCAGTATAATTATACAATAATACATTAGCACAGTCCCTTTTTCTCAGCAAGGTTGGCCCTTGTACTTACAGATGTTCTAGAATGTGTGTGTGTGTGTGTGTGTGTGTGTGTATAGATAGATAGATAGATAGATAGATAGATAGATAGATAGATAGATAGATAGATGATAGATAGATGTGTGTGTGTGTGTGTGTGTGTCTTTGGTTATTCGGGTTTTCTCCCGCGTAAAATTGGAAGTGTCTTGGCGACACTTCGACAAAGTCTCATTCATCATCTTCAGGCTGGTGTTTTCGGCTTCGTGCTTCTAGGAGCAAATACACGCCGTCTTTACTCCTAGAAGCACGAAGCCAAAAACACCAGCCTGAAGATGACGAATGAGACTTCGTCGAAATGTCGCCAAGACACTTCCAATTTTACGTGGGAGAAAACCCGAATAACCAAGACCTACATAAAACACCCACGAAAACCTCAGAAAACATACACACACACACACACACACACACACACACACACACACACACACACACACGTATACAGTGGTGGGATTCAAATATTTTTACTACCGGTTCTGTGGGTGTGGCTTGGTGGGCGTGGCAGGAGAAGGATACTGTAAAATCTTCATTCCCTCCTCACTCCAGGGGAAGGATACTGCAAAATCCCCATTTCCTCCCGATCAACTGGGACTCGTGAGGCAGAGAATAGATGGGGGAGGGGCCAACCAGAGATGGTATTTACCGGTTCTCCAAACTACTCAAAATGTCCGCTACCGGTTCTCCAAAACTGGTCAGAACCTGCTGAAACCCACCTCTGCTCCCTCCTTACTCTAATGACAAGTTGAAACAAAGAGGCACATAGCTGCCAAAGTTTCATCCATGACAGGCACATTTGAATGGTTGCAGGAACTGGGTATATCTAGTTTGATGAAAAGAAGGATTAGAGGGTGACATGATAGAAGTGTTCCAATATCTTGTTGCTTCTTCTCCTGCCTTCAGGTGCTTTGGAGAATAGCTTGACTCCCTCTTCTTTGTGACAGCCCCTGAGATATTGGAACCCCACAATCATGTTACGCCTAGTTCTTCTTTTCGTTAAACTAGACATACTCACTTCCTGCATTGCTTGCTTTATTGTTCATTGCTTGCTTATTATTTTACTATTAAGTAACGTGCTTGGAAGCAAATTGGAATAAGAACGTCCCTTAGAGAAATGTTTTCAGTCCTGATTTCAATAGAACAAGAATGGAGCCCATCTACGTTGTTAATACAGAAACCACATCTTGTTGCTCACACCACCGTTATTAAGTGAATCGCTGCATTTGTTAAGTTAGCAACACGGTTATTAAGTGAATCTGGCTTCCCCATTGACTTTGCTCGTCAGAAGGTCTTAAATGGGGATCGCATGACCCCGGGTCACTGAAACTGTCATAAGTACGAGTCAGTTGCCAAGCATCTGAATTTTGACCACACTGCAACGGTCATAAGCGTGAAAAAATGGTCATGAGTCACTTTTTTAAGTGCTGTTTTCACTTCGGTCACTAAACAAACTGTTGTAAGTCGAGGACTAGTTGTAATTAAAAACAGGGTAGGTGTATGTATGGCTAAAGAGGTGGAAATATAAACCATATTTAATAGGCAGTTGTGTTTTTCACATTGTGCTCCATTCCTCCAGTTCTGGCGCTCTCTGAGTTTGACCGTTTGCTTGTAGACATTTCATTACCCAACTACGAAATATCTTCAGTGCAAGTGGTTGTGGGGTTTGCTGCCTGTTTATATGAAGTAGCTTTCCTTGCCAGTTTTGGTGGGGTGCATTTCGTCCTTAATTGGAATATTGTTTTCTGCCTGATCTTTTGTCTGGGGCTGATCCCTGCTTATCTAAATGTGGGTTGCTGTAGGAAGGAGCGTTTTAGCCTTTTCGGTTCCCTCCTAAGGTTTTGTTTTTCCTTGTCTGATTTGAATGGTGCGTTAATGTGCTTTATCTCTACGTGTTTATAATCTTTTGATGAGTATTCATGTCAGGTGCTCGCAAAACCTTTTCTGGTTTTTTGTTTTTGTTTTTTATTTTTTTTTGTTTTGAATGAGCATGCTGAGAATTTGCAAATTTCAGTTCTGCTTGAGGAAATAGGCAGCTCAACTGAATCCTAGCTGGCATGTCTACCTTTAAACATGTTGTCAAATTAATAAAATGTAAATTTCTTTAAAAAAAAACCAAGAAAAACTCCAAATTCCACAGTAGGTACCGTGTTTCCCTGAAAATAAGACCCTGTCTTATATTTTTTGAACCCCAAAATAAGCACTTGGCCTTATTTTCAGGGAGGTCTTATTATTTTGGAATCTGTGGAGAAAACCAGAGGAAATAGTGGGGACCGGCTGCGTATCCGTTTAAATATTTTCACGGAGGGCTTATTTTCAGGGGGGGGGGAGTTATTTTAGTGCATGCACTCAAAAGCCTGATTGGGCTTATTATCAGGGAATGTCTTATTTTAGGGGAAACAGGGTAGTTGACAATGCCACAGGAGCAAACTTAATATTTGATGGAATTGTTTCACAGATCCCGAACTTGCCAAGATGGTGAAAATGTCATTCGGTTATTTAAAAAACTTCAGAAACACCCACAGCCATGTTTATGGAGTTATCTGTTGTGACTTTTTTTGGTCACCACAATATAAAAAAAGATGTTGAGACTCTGGAAAGAGTGCAGAGAAGATCAACGAAGATGATTAGGGGACTGGAAGCTTAAACATATGAAGAATGGTTGCAGGAACTGGGCATGGCTAGTCTAGTGAAGAGAAGGATCAGGGGAGACATGATAGTAGTCTTCCAATATTTGAGAGGCTGCCACAGAGAGGAGGGGATCAAGCTAGTTTCCAAAGCCCCTGAAGGCCAGACAAGGAATAATGGATGGAAACTGATCAAGGAGAGATTCAACTTGGAAATAAGGAGAAATTTTTCTGACAGTGAGAACAATCAACCCATGGAAGAGAAGTTCCTTCAGAAATTGTGGGAGCTTCATCACTGGAGGTTTTTAAGAAGAGACCGGGGGGTCTGATATATCTGGGGGGGGGGGGGTAATAGATTTTAAAAGTTTAGAATATTTTTTTGTACTAAATAAGTTTAAAATTGTTTTATTGTTAGCCAGATCTTACCTAAAAGGTTGTTGGTTGTTGATTGTAATATATGATTGTTTAATAGTGGAAGTCGGGGGGGGGGAAGGGGGGGGTTGAGGGGGGAGGGGAGCGGGTGGTTGTTGGGGTTGGGTTGGGGGGGAAGGCATGTTAAAATTGTATTGTAAAACTTTTTCAATAAAAAAAAAAAAGAGACCGGACTGCCATCTGTCAGAAATGGAGAGTTTGAGGGGTTCCTACAAAGAAGAGAAGGTCAACCTATTCTCCAAAAGACCCGAAGGCAAGACTAGAAGCAACGGATGGAAACTGATCAAGGAGAGAATCAACCTAGAACTAAGGAGAAAATGCCTGAAAGCTGGAACAATCAACCAGTGGAAGGGCTTGCCTTCAGAAATTGTGGGAGCTTCATCACTGGCGGCTTTCAAGAAGAGATCGGACAACGATTTAATGTGAAATGATATAGGCCCATGATGATGAACCTACAGCACAGGTGGCACGCGGAGCCATATTGGTAGGCACGCGAGCTCAGCTCCGGTGTGTTGATTTTCAGGCCTTCTGGGCCCACCGGTCAGCAAACGGGCCATTTCCGGCCTCTGGAGGGCCTCCAGGGGGGTGGGGAAGGCTGTTTTCGCCCTCCCCAGGCCCCTAAAAGGCTCTGGAGCCTGGGAAGAGTGAAAAACGGTGTGTCCGGTCCCACCAGAAGTTGGCAAATGGGCAGTTTCCAGCCTTCAGAGGGCCTCTGGGGGTGGGGAAGGCTGTTTTCGCCCTCCCCAGGCCCCTAAAAGGCTCTGGAGCCTGGGAAAAGCGAAAAACGAGCTGTCCGGTCCCACTGGAAGTTGGCAAATGGGCAGTTTCCGGCCTTCAGAGGGCCTCTGGGAGTGGGGAGGCTGTTTTTGCCCTCCCCAGGCTTCTAGAAAGACCCTGGAGCCTGGGGAGAGTGAAAAATGGGTCTACCGGGACCACTGTGCCATCACATGCCAAAAGCGGGGCGGAATGCAGGGGGGGTGTCACACACGCAGAACGGGGGGGGTGGGGCACATTAGAATTATGGGTGTGGGCATGCACACACATGACACACACACACCCACGCTCCACTGCTTTTGGCACGCGATGGCAAAAAGGTTAGCCGTCACTGATATAGGCCCTCCTTCTTCCGCAGGGGGCTGGACTCAATGACCTCCAAGGTCCCTTCCAACTCTGTTCATCTTTTATTCTGTGTTCTATTCTGAGGAAATGGACAGAAGACATCGGATGGATTTTAAAGATGCGACTGGCGGCTTCCAAGCAGACAATGTGCTTTTAGCAGACGGCGTCTCAAGCAGGCACAGTTGTCATTGACACTTCCTTGTATTTTGTTCACACTCATTCTAATATCTGCACGACCTTTTCGATTCATTTCCTTCATTTGTATTTTTATTTAGGACGTGCTGTTGGAAAGCGTTGAAAAAGAAAGCTATTTAGAATAGGGAAGATCTCCAGCAGTTTCCAGGGCTGAACAGATCAGTCGGTGTAGATCGGAGATCAGACGCAGAGAAGCTCCGGGCAACGAGGCCATCTGTGGTTCACCCAAATATTGCTCCAAAATTAAATAGCGGCTGAGCAGATTTGGGTTGCTTTTTCCTGAGCTTTTGACCAAGAATTTTTAACGTATGTGCACAGGGCCTAAATAGTTTAACAATTTATGGGAGAGGAGATTTATAGAAGCAAAGAACTAGGAAAAGATTTTCAAAGATCGTGATGTGTCTATTTTACTTATTTATGTCTGTCTTTATTTATATCCCACCTTTACTGTTTTTATAAATCTCTCAAGGTGGCGAACATACCGAATACTCGTTCCTCCTCCTATTTTTCCCCACAATAACAACTCTGTGAGATGGCCTGTGATGAGAGAGAGAGAAAGAGAGAGAGTGACTGGCCTAAAGTCACCCAGCCGGCTTTCATGACTAAGGTGGAGCTAGAACTCACTGTCTCCTGGTGACTAGCCCAAAGTCAGCCAAACAGCATTCATGCCTAAAGTGGGACTAGAATTGACTATCTCCTGATTATTGGGCCAAATTCACCCAGTCGACTTTCATGCCTAAAACAGGACTAGCCATCTCCTGGTGTTTGGGCCAAATCACCCAGCTAGCTTTCATGCAGGACTAGAACTCACAGTCTTATACAGGACTAGATCTCACAATCTCCTGGTGATTGGGCCAAATCACCAGCAAGCTTTCATGCCTCATACAGGACTAGAACTCACAGTCTCCTCATGGTTAACCCCAGAGTCACCCAGCTGGTTTTAATGCCTAAAATGGGACTAGAACTCACAGTCTCGTGGTGACTGGCCCAAAGTCATCCAAGTGGCTTTCATGCTTCAAAGGAGATTAGAACTTGCAGTTTTTTATTATTGTTTACTGGTTCGACTTATATTCCGCCCTTCTCCGGAGACTCAGGGCGGCTTACAATGCGTTAAGCAATAGCCTTCATACTTTTGTATATACCTGCTTAGTAGGGCTTTTAGCCCCCCCCAAGCGGTGTTCTTTTTTATACAAAGTCAGCTTATTGCCCCCACAATCCGGGTCCTCATTTTACCTACCTCGAAAGGATGGAAGGCTGAGTCAACCTTGAGCCTGGTCAGATTCGAACTTGCAGTAATTGCAGGCAGCTGGCAGCTAAGTGCTATTTAACAGCGCTTTAGTCCACTGCTCCACCAGGCTCCTTGGTTTCTAGGCCAGCATCTGAATTCTGATCATGTGACCAGGGGGTATAAGTGTGAAAAACAATCTCTCTCTCCCTCCCTCTTTCTCTGTTTCTCTCCCTCCCTCTCTCCCTCCCTTCCTCCCCCCTCTCTCTCTCTGAGTGTGTGTGTGTATCTCTGTGTGTATTTCTTTGTCTACACCTACAAAGATTCGAAAATACATCTTTTATCATATTGTAGCTGATGAATCCCGAGGATACAAGGCTAAGTATCCAGGAGCTTTGACAGACACTTCCTGATAAGCATCCAACTTTATTTTATTTTTTTTAATGTTTCTTCCTGCGTTCTGGTGATAACAACAGCTATCCCTGAGCAGATTGGCAAGCCTGTGGCACGAGAACATTCACCTTGGCAGAACAATATTCTCCTGGCACCTGAGGAAATTTCTTCCGCTGACAGCCCGTCATGCCTGAGCCAAGCATTATCCTGCTTAAACTCACACAGCTGATTAACACCTACACTGTCACTCCGGTGTACCTGGGAGGGAAGCAATAGGCTTGTTCGACAGATGCAAGGTTAAAGTGAAGGGACGGCCCTGCAGGGATGGTTGCCATCTCCGTTTTTCTGCTGCAGAATTAGACAGAGAATTTAATACGTTGCCTCCCGTCCCTGGGGTCTTTTGCTGAAGATCTTAATGACAAGGGCTCATCAAAGAAAAAGGAACAGAAGATGGGGGGGGGGAGGGAAACGCCATTGCCAACAAGGATGAAAAAGCTCCGTTATTTCAGAAGCAGTTCAGAACTTTGGAACTGTGTACGAGTTGGATCGAAATCAGGACATCGTACGCCAGACAGGGCCTGTTTTCAGCCTCTGTCATTTAAACAGAAGGATGTATCTAAATTCGTTAGGGCAGGGAAAGAAAATGAGTCAAATAGAAGGGGGTTACAAGATGCCAAGGATTGGGTGTACCTGATCTGAAAGTGTTGCTTTGCAGCCGGCTGTTTGGTCTGGATGAAAAGGAAGAATGGGCATGACTGAGAAATAGCATTAGCAATAGCTCTTAGACTTATATACGACTTTACAGTGCTTTACAGCCCTCTCTACGCGGTTTACATATTGCCTCCAACAATTTAGGTCCTCATTTTACCCACCTCGGAAGGATGGAAGGCTGAGTCAACCTTAAGCCTGGTGAGATTCGAACTGCCAAATTGTAGGCAGCCGGCAGTCAGCAGAAGTAGCCTGCAGTACAGCACTCTCACCACTGCACCACCGTGGCTCAGAAGTCTTAGAAGAAATAGAAGACTTCTGGACTTAGAAGGAATATGGCCTGAGATTTGGATGGCATGGATAACTGTGGTATGGTAAAGTCAAGGTTAATGTGGATTTTAAACGTCATTATGTTAGACCAGGGGTCGGCAACCCACGGCTCTGAAGCCGCATGTGGCTCTTTCATCCCTCTGCTGTGTCTCCCTATCACTAGTCAGCTCCACAACTGATAGGGCTTTCAGTTAGGACAGGTAGAGGAAAAAGGACACCATGCTAGGAGGAGAGGAACAAGTTTTACTAAATAAGATTAAGATTGATCTTGAACAATTATTAATCTGAAATGATGTAGGTTCCTTTGCTGGAATAGGGGATTGGGCTAGAAGACTTCCTAAAAGTCCCTTCCAACTCTGTTATTCTGTTATTCTAATCTCAAAGAGGATTTACAAATGACAGGCTACAAGAACGATGCGGCAAAAGATGCTACCCTGGGAATACAAATGAAATTGACTGACATCTTAATAATTAAAAGCAATCTAAAAATAATAAAACAAAAGAGTAACCTGAATAACTTTCCTATATTGGCGTTACAAAAGAGACTTGTTAAGGTTTTGAAAAAAGTAGTGAGAAGAAACAAAGCAAAAATGAAAAGAAATCAACAATATTAATTGAAGAGTTTAAAGATCAAGATTGTTAAAAGTAAATATATATATATATATATATATATATATATATATATATATATATATATATATATATATAATATTATATTATATTATTATATTATATTATATTATATTATATTATATTATATTATATTATATTATATTATATTATATTATATTCCAGTCTCCCTCATAAATTCAAACAGATAGCAGAATGGCTGCTGTGGTGTTTGGGAAGGCCTAAAAGCTGGTGAATTGAGATTTCACTGAAAATTAGGCTATGAAACATCTTGATATACGTAGGAAAATCCCTGGCATAAAGAAATATATACATAAAACCTACGAAAATAAAATTATATATGTATGTATGTATGTATGTAGGTAGGTAGGTAGGTAGGTAGGTAGGTAGGTAGGTAGGTAGGTAGATAGATAGATAGATAGATAGATAGATAGATAGATAGATAGATAGATAGATAGATGGTTTCTTTGATCGAAGTTAAAACACATAGGTTGTTATGTAACTTTTAATGGAGTTTTGCTGCCCCTGTTTGAATACCAAGATTTTAAGAATTTGTTTGGAAGTTATGGGAAGAAGTGATAAGTTGTTGTATTTTAAGTGAAGGTGATAGGTTATTAAAATTGTTTGTACTTATAATGAAAGGGGAAGTTCTTTCTTTCTTTCTTTCTTTCTTTCTTTCTTTCTTTCTTTCTTTCTTTCTCTCTCTCTCTCTCTCTCTCTCTCTCTCTCTCTCTCTCTCTCTGTCTCTGTCTCTGTCTCTCTCTCTTTCTTTTCCTTTCTTTCATTCTTTTTACTATATTGTGTTATTTTTTCTTTCTTGTCTATACTTTTGTTTTCTGCATTTTCCATTTTTCTCTATTTCTTTTTTTTTATTGAAAAGTTTTAATAAATTTTACAAATGTTTCCCCTTCCCCCTCCCTCCTCCCCCCCAACCTTCCCCCCTCCAATCCTCCCTCCCCCCAACTTCCCAGAGCAAAATACAGGGTATAGCATTTGTCAATCATACGCTAACATAAGCTAACTAACTATAGCCTCCTATCTCCCTCTTCTAGTTTAGCTCCCCTTTTATTAAATTAAATTTAGGTAAATTATAACATTTCTTTGTTCATTCATAAGCTAATTGAAATTTCTTAGTCCGATATTTGTTTTGAATGTAATCAATCCATCTTCTTCATTCCAACATAATATTTCTCATTCACATGGTCCTTCAGATATGCTGAGATTTTGGCCATCTCTGCTAAATTTACTACTTTTAATGTCCATTCTTGAATAGTAGGCAAATCTTCCTTCTTCCAATACTGCGCCACCAACAATCTTGCTTAGTCATTTTTCTCTATTTCTATAGTTTATTTTAGTTTTTAATCTTTATAATGTTAATGTTTAATAAAATTATTTTTTTTTTTTAAAGAGAGGCTATGGAAGAGATACAAACTCAGGGCAACCTACTTGACATTCAACTGCAGATTATAAATATCACATATTCTATCCTACTGTTTTTAAATATGCCTTCTATGTTCTCCATCTTTGATCCACGAGACTCCTTAGTGCTGAAGTAGCTTGTGTGGAATGGGCCATTAATTACTCTTTGCATCTAAGACATTCTCTGTGTGCAATTAATAATTCATCCTGAGAAAACAACTCATCCTTTGTAAACAAACAAGGGGATTAACTCCCTGAATGGGGCTGAGGGTCTCAACATAAGATGTTAGAATTGTGGGCAATTCTTGTAGACCTCTCTGGAACGTTAAGGATCAAAGAAAGGTAATGAGTGTTAATGTTCTACAATGAACTGGAATTAATTATATGGTGTGAAGGCATTCTCTCTTCAAATAGCATGGGCTAAAAGGATTTAAAACAATTATACCAAGAGCAATAATCAGAAGTTCAGCCTGGTGCTATGAACATAACAAAGACACTGTAACATAACAATGTATGTTATGTTGTTGTTAGTTGCGAAGTCATGTCCGACCCATCGTGACCCCACGGACAATGTTCCTCCAGGCCTTCCTGTCCTCTACCATCCTCTGGAGTCCATTTAAGCTCTGCTTCAGTGACTCCATCCAGCCACCTCATTCTCTGTCATCCCGTTCTTCTTTTGCCCTCAATTGTTCCCAGCATTAGGCTCTTCTCTAGTAAGTCCTTCCATCTCATTAGGTGGCCAAAGTATTTGAGTTTCATCTTCAGGATCTGGCCTTCTAAAGAGCAGTCAGGGTTGATCTCCTCTAGGACTGACCGGTTTGATCGCCTTGCAGTCCAGGGGACTCTCAGGAATCTTCTCCAGCACCAGAGTTCAAAGGCCTCCATTCTTTGGTGCTCAGCCTTCCTTATGGTCCAACAGCCATTCATTGCAACTGGGAAAACCATCGCCTTGACTATATGCACTTTTGTTGGCAGGGTGATGTCTCTGCTTTTTTGTATGCTGTCTAACTTTGCCATGACTTTCATCCCCAGGAGCAAACGTCTTTTAACTTTTTGGCTGCAGTCCCCATGTGCGGTGATCTTGGAGCCCAGAAAAATAAAATCTGTCACTACCTCCGTATAACGTATGTTATATATGTTATTAAATAAGTTATTAAACATAACAAAAAAGCCTGGAGACTAAAGCAAATGAAGAACGGTTGCAGGAACTGGGCATGGCTAGTCTAGTGAAGAGAAGGACAAAAGGGTGACCTGATACCAGTCTTCCAGCATTTGAGGGGCTCCTACAAAGAGGAGAGGGGTCAACTTATTTTCCAAAGCACCAGAAGGCAAGACAAGAAACAATGGTTGGAAACTAACCAAGGAGAGAAACAATCTAGAACTAAGGTGAAATTTCCTAATGGTGAGAACAATTAACCAATGGAGCAGTTTGCCTCCCAGAAGTCATGTGTGCTCCATCACTAGAGGATTTCAAGAAGAAATTGGACAGCCATTTGTCTGAAATGGTATAGGGCCATGATCGCGAACCTACGGCATATGTGCCACAGGTGGCATGCGGAATCATATCTGTGGGCATGCGAGCCTTGTCTTAGTTCAGCTCCAGTGTGCATGTGTGTGCCAACCAGCTGATTTTCAGCCTTCCGGGTCCACCAGAAATCAGAAAATGGACTGTTTCCTACCTCCAGAGGGCCTCTGGGGGTGGGGGTGGGAAAAGCTGTTTTCCCCCTCCCCAGGCTCCTAGAAAGCCACTGGAGCCTGGGAAGGGTGAAAAATGGGCCTTCCGGTCCCATCAGAAGTCAGGAAATGGGCCGTTTCGGGCCTCCAGAGGACCTCCAGGGTGGTGGGGAAGCTGTTTTCACCCTCCCCAGGCTCCAAGGAAACCTCTGGAGCTTAGGGGGGGTGAAAGAAGAGCCCACCATGCCCACTGTGCCACTGCATGCCAAAAGTAGGGGGAGCATGGGGGAGTCATGTGCAGTGGGGCAGGGCGCATTGAATTATGGGTGTGGGCACACACACGCTCGACTTCCCCCATGTTTTTTTTTTAATTTGATTTATATGCTGCCCTTCTCTGGAGACTCAGGGCGGCTTACAATGCGTGAAGCAACAGCCTTCATACTTTTGTATATTTTATGCAAAGTCAGCTTATTGCCCCCACAAACTGGGTCCTCAATTTACCTACCTTAGAAAGGATGGAAGGCTGAGTCGACCTTGAGCCTGGTGAGATTCGAACTTACAGTAATTGCAGACAGCTGGTATTAATCACAATGCTTTTAGTCTGCTGAGCTATCCAAGTTGCCCCCGTTTTTGGCACACGACAGCAAAAAGGTTAGCCATCACTGGTATAGGTCTCCTAAATGAGTAGGGGGCTGGACTAGAAGACCTCCAAGATCCCTTCCAGCTCTATTCTGATCGATCGAACGTCCTTTCCCAATCGTCTTATCCTGAGAGGATCGTTCGAATTCTTGAACGTGTGACCTACTGAACGAATCCTGGTTGAATTTCAAGGGGGAAAACAGTCTACGGAATTTTCAGAGCTCAAATTCTCTACAAAGGTTTCATTGGAGTCACTGAAAACGGTAGAAAATAATAAACTCTGTTCAGCCTGGAAGCAACAGACTTATTTCTTATAGAACAGTTAGGCACTGCGTGTGTCTCCCTGGGTGTTTGTCCTTCAAAGTCAAGCCATTATTGACTCCTGGTGACTAGATGACAAGTTCTTGAGATGTTCTTGGCCATGTTTCTCAGAAGTGATTTGCTTATTGCCCTCTTCTTAAACAGCTCACTGTTTTCCTGTTTTCTGATGAGGTCGATGATGATGATGTTATCCACGTTGTGACTGAATCTTGGCAGTTCTATGGGCCAGGTCTTCTGATCTGGCGCTGCTTCTTTGAGTTGTTCTAAGCTCTGGCTGGTGTCAGCTGGTCCTGTTGTCTGCAGCTGTGCTTTTAACCACTACACCAGTGTTTCCCAAAGTGGGGTACGCGTACCCCCAGGGGTACGGGATGAGTTTGGTGGGGGTATGCATTGCACCGGAGTTTAGTGGGGATCACGTGGGAATATCCACTGCACCGTGCTTAGCTGCGCCCACAGAACAAAGAAAGAAATAGGCGCGTATGGCAGTACCAAAAAATAAAAAATAAATATATTTTGATTTTTATTAAAGCATATGTTTTTTATGAGGGGTACTCAGCATTACAAAATTATAGAAGGGGTACACATATGTCAAAAGTTTGGGAAACACTGCACTACACGAAACTGGTATTACTTTTTCTCTTCCTTTCCCTTCCCCTCTTCCTCCTTCCTTCTTCTCCTTTTTCTTCTCCTTCTCTCTTCTCTCTTCTCTCTTTCTTCCCTCCCTTCCTCCTTCTCTTTCTCCTCTTCTCCTTCCCCATTCTTTCTCCTTCTCCCCTTCCCTCTTCCTTCTCCTTTTTCTCCTTTTTCTCCCTTCCCATTCCTTCTCCGTCTTCTCCTTCTCCTCCTCCTCCTTCTCCTCCCCTTCCCCATTCCTTCTCTCCCTTCTCCTCTTTCCCCTTCCCCATTTTTCTCCTTCTCCTCCTCCCCCTTCCTTCTCCTTTTCCTCCTCCTTCTCCTCCTTCCTCTTATCCATTTCTTCTCCTCCTTCTCCTTCTCCCCTCCCCTTCTTTCCTCTTCCCCGTTTTTCTCTTTCTCCTCCTCCTCCTCCTCCCCCTTTCTTCTCCTTCTCCCTCTTTCCTATTTCTTCTTCTCCTTCTCCCCTTCTCTTCTTTCCCCTTCCCCATTTTTCTCCTTCTCCTCTTCCCCCTTCCTTCTCCTTCTTCTCCTCCTCCCTCCTTCCTCTTCCCCATTTCTTCTTCTCCTTCTCCTCTTTCCCCTTCCCCATTTTCTCCTCCTGCCCCTTCCTTCTCCTTCTTCTCCTTCTACTCTTTCCCCTTCCCCATTTTTCTCCTTCTCCTCCTCCCCCTTCCTTCTCCTTCTTCTCCTCCTCCCTCCTCCCCATTCCTCCTTCTCCCTCATTTCTTCTCCTCCTCCCCTTCCCCTTCCTTCTCCTTTTTCTCCTTTTCTCCCTTCCCATTCCTTCTCCTTCTCCTCCTTCTCCTCCTCCTTCTCCTCCTCCCCTTCCCCATTTCTTCTCCTCCTTCTCCTCCTCCTCCCCTTCCTCATTCCTTCTCCCCCTTTCCTCTTTCTCTTCCCCAATTTTCTCCTCCCCCCCTTCCTCCTCCTTTTCCTCCTCCTTCTCCTCCTCCCTCCTCCTCTTCCCCATTCCTCCTTCTCCTCTTCCCCATTTCTTCTCCTCCTCCTCCTCCTCCTCCCCTTCCTCATTCCTTCTCCTTCTCTCTCCCCTCCTCTCCAGAACTCTACACACCAAGGATTCATTTGTAAACGACATGCTCTGTATTAATAGCAATACTTAATTGGAAACCAACTAAATTCCAATCGGATTCCAAGCCCCAAATGTAATTTCACACCTACTCTTTTCAAATTAAAATTGGAGAAAAAAAATGGTGGACATTTAACCACCTTTCGTCTCCTGATGCCCGTTATATCTATGTGATTTACAGTTCTGTTGTTGTTATCGGAAACATGGCAGGTGTCTAAAGGAGATTTTAGTGATGGCTGTCTGAGAAAATTAAAAGCTGTTGACAAGAGAGTCCCCCATTTATTCCTCCAACTATGACACAGTTCAAAGGAGATGAAGTCTGATAATACAACTTAGAAATGTGACAGGTTTGTTAAGACTACTTTAACTGCCTTCCAGCTTAAAACAAGAGAGAGGGGAGGAAGAGTGGATCCATGCTACTAAGGATTCATTGACTGACAAATTGTAATTTTGGGGCTTAATAACACTCGGGGGAAGGTAAAACGTAAAGGTAAAGGTTCCCCTCGCACATCTGTGCTAGTCGTTCCCGACTCTAGGGGGCAGTGCTCGTCTCAGTTTCGAAGCTGAAGAGCCAGCGCTGTCCGAAGACGTCTCCGTGGTCATGTGGCCAGCATGATTAAACGCCAAAGGAACACGGAACGCTGTTCCCTTCCCACTAAAGGTGGTCCTTATTTTTCTACTTGCATTTTTTACATGCTTTCAAATTGCTAGGTTGGCAGAAACTGGGACAAGTAACGGGAGCTCACCCCGTTATGCAGCACTAGGGATTCGTACCGCTGAACTGCCGACCTTTCGATCGACAACCTCAGCATCTTAGCCACTGAGCCACTGCGTCCCACTGCCTTGGAACTACTTCTAGTGAATTTCTGGCACCTTAAGCTGCAAATTGTACTTCCCATAATGCCTAATAAATATTTACATAGGAAGAGCTTTAGCAGATTGTCGGAATTGTAAATATTCTTCCAATGCTTATCGGAGTGTTGTTGCTACTTCAAAGTCTCCCACCCTGATGTAATTCCAGAAGGCTTTGAAAATGTGGCTGTTCTCCCAATTGTTTGGTTAAGGTGGATGAAGCACCTTGTTGGATATGTGTTGTGTTGAGTGGCCAGGTTCCATCCTATTTATTTATTTTGTTTTAGTTACATTGTGTGCTGCTGAGGATCAGTCTGAGGTTGGGAACAGAACAGAACAGTAAAGAACAGAACAGAACAGAACATTGAGGGCGAAAGAAGATACTGTTTATAGAAATAAGAATAGAAATATTAAGATTTTATTAAAAAATATGGAAAAAGAACACTTTGGCAGAAATTGTAACTAAGTAAAATATATTTGGATATGACAAGTTTGATATGATAGGATATGGTCAATACCACGGACGAAATGCTTCCGGTTCAGACTAGATCGCCTGATCTGGTAGCGATGGCAGCTGGTGGTTTGAAGAACTGGTAGCAAAAATCCCGGCGCCCCCACCATCATGCCCAGCTGAGCCGCGCGATCATCATTTTTTTTTTAAAAAAAAAAAAACTTTTTAAAGCATTTTTTCTACAATCTCTTCTGACAAAAAAATGCTTTTAAAAGTAAAAAAAAAAGCCTCTGATGATCGTGTGGCTCAGCTGGGATCATCAGAAGCTTTTCAAAGCATTTTTCTTGGCCGAAGAGGTGGTTTAAAAAAATGCTTTGAAAAGTCTCTGACGATCCCAGCTGAGTTGCCTGATTGGCAGTGGCTTTTCAAAGCATTAGAAAAAATGCTTTAAAAAGTTAAAAAAAAAAGTTGGCCACGCCCACCCAGTCACATTACCTCCCTAAGCAATACCCACAGAACCAGTAGTAACAAATTTTACATTTCACCCCTGGTCAATACTGTGTTTCATAAAATATGTGGGAGTGTGTTAAGGAGAGAAAAAACTAATAAAACTTGATTAAAAAAAAAGAACAGAACAGAATAGAATTTGACTCAATTAGGGTAGATGAGAATAATAGAATGAAACAGAACAAAACAGGAAAGAATGGAATGGAATGGAATGGAATGGAATGGAATGGAATGGAATGGAACAACAGAACAGATCAGGAAAGAGTGGAGTGGATGGAGTGGAGTGGAGTGGAGTGGAGTGGAGTGGAGTGGAGTGGAGTAGAGTAGAGTAGAGTAGAGTAGAGTAGAGTAGAGTAGAGTAGAGTAGAGTAGAGTAGAGTACAATAATGGAGCAGAATAAACGGAAAGAATGGCATGGCATAGCATAGCATAGCATAGCATAGCATAGCATAGCATAGCATAGCATAGCATAGCATAGAACAGCGAATAGAATAGAATTCAACTCAACTCAATTCAACTAGACCAGACTGAACGAGACCAGACCAGACTAGATTAGACTAGAGTAAAAGAATGGGACAGAACAACATGAAAGAATGGCATGACCTGACATGGCATGGCATGGCATGGCATGGCATGGCATGGCATAGCATAGCATGGCATAGCATAGCATAGCATAGCATAGCATAGCATAGCATAGCATAGCATAGCATAGCATAGCATAGCATAGCATTCAACTCAATTTGACTAGACTAGAATAATAGAATGGAACAGAACAAAACAGGCAAGAAGTCTCAATGTCAACAAAGCTCATGACACCTCAAAAGAAAGAATATGTCAGGTGTGAATTCACTGTAACCCTATGAAAGGGTAGGCAACTTGTGAGCTTCCTGATGATGCCAAACTACAGCACACAGCATCCCTCACTGCTGGGCACAGCAGCTGGGTCTGTTGGGAGCTATTGTTCCGCCATAGTGTTCTCCTGTTATTCCTTCACACACTGCCAGTAATTGCCTCCCTTTTCCCTCACTGTCACAGAGAGAGAGAGAGAGAGAGAAAGAAAGAGGAGTTTCTTGAAACGGGCATCTAACAACTGAAAGCAAGGTTGAATTCCTGTCAACAAAATCTGTGTCACGTAACACTGACTTGCAATCACAAACGTCCATCCAGACTATTTCAGTTCCAACAAGTTTCATGAAGGAGGGAACGTATTTTCATGTATGCATTTTTTGTTTTTTTTTTACATTTCCTGGCCCAAGATTCTTTGTGTTATGTCCTTATAAGGACATCCGCCTGGGATTGGCTGAGGATCCTTCGGCGGGAGTTTTGAATCCCTGTCAGTGGGCGGTGCGTCTGCCGGAGTGTATATAAGGAGAGCTCCGGCAGCGCACAAGTGGTTCAGTTCTTGTTATTAAACCTGTTAATTGAACCCTGCTGGTCACTTCTTCTTTCCTGCGCCGATCTAACACTGGCGACGAAGGTCTAGAGAAGAACCTCCGCGTGGCACGATCGCCATAACGAGCTGAAGTCACTCGACGCGGTCTGAGAAATGGCAACGCCGCAAGCGCCGTTCGCCTCGCTGGCTCCCTTCAACCCCAGCCGGGAGAAGTGGAGTTCGTATATGATACGTTTCCGCCAATTCCTCCGGGGAAACGGCTACAACAACCTAGACGACGAGAGGAAGAGGGCTCTCTTCCTCGCTCACTGCGGCTCCGACGTTCTGGAACTCGCCGTCAACCTCGTCGCACCCAGGGACATTGAAGTCATGTCCTGGGTGGATCTGCAGACTGCCCTGCAAGACCACTATGCACCAACGGGCACCCCCATATCGAACCGCTTTACCTTCCGCCAACGTAATCAGAAGGAAGGCGAATCGCTTAAAGACTTTGTGGCGGCATTGCGTCAAATCGCTGCGAACTGCGAATTTGAGAACGTTGACAATGCCTTACGCGACGGGATCGTCTTCGGGATGAGAGATGCCAACCTCCAAAAGAAGTTCCTGAGCAGAAAAAGACTGTCCCTGAAGGACGTTCTTGAGGAGGCTACGGCTGCTGAAACATCCGAGACCGCCGCTGCTGCCATGCTCCAGTCCCGAGGGATCCATAAGATCCGCAAACCGTCATCTGAATCGTCCGAGGACTCTGCCACACCAACCGATTCAGAGGGAGAGTCGACCGTTTTGAAAGTTTCCCACCCACCTAGGCGGGAAATTCAAAAAGATGGCCGCCGCGCCGCTCAGTGCGGCAGTTGCAAGGGACACCATCCCCGCCAATCCTGTCGCTGGCGGGATGCCACCTGCAGACGCTGTCTTAAGAGGGGGCACATCGCGGAGGCATGCAGAGCCTCTGATCCGGTTCCTGAATCGATCAAGCCCCAGAATCCAGAAAGTCGTCGCGACTCCCAGAGGTCATCCAAACGGTCCTCAATCCAGCAAAATCGCGACGACCGCAACAGTTATCATGGCGGCGCTGTGAACCAGACAACGATCGCCCTCACCAGCACCAACAGTGCCACAAAATTCCACGTGACACTGTTGGCAGAAGGCTTGCCGTGCACGATGGAAGTCGACTCAGGCTCCGTCTATTCGATCATCGACTGGCACCAGGTCAAGAGACTGAAACCGAATCTCTCCAAGCGCCAGCTTGAACCTCTGCACTCCAAGCTGGTGGATTTCGGCGGCAACCCCATCGGCGTCATCGGGAGAACCAACCTCCGGATCGCCTTCAAGCAGTTCCAGGGCCAGCTTCCCATAACCGTCGTGGAGCATAGCCGCCCGACCCTGCTGGGCGTGGAGTGGTTCCAGCCGCTGGGGCTTTCTATTGGAGGCATCCACCAGATTAGCTCAGGAGAACTCGACTCACTCATCGGAGAGTTCCAAGAAGTCTTCGATGGTAAGTTAGGGACCTTTTCAGGGAAACCCATCTCCTTTAATCTGGACAAGGGGGTAACCCCAATTCGGCTCAAGCCCCGCCGGGTTCCATTTGCCTTGCGGGCTAAAGTAGACGCTCAGCTAGATAAGCTGATTGCCCAAGGTATCCTGGAACCCATCGATCATGCTTCATGGGAAACTCCCATTGTGACTCCCATGAAGCAGGATGGATCTGTGCGCATCTGCGCCGACTACAAAGTGACCATCAATAAGGCGTTGCCGCAGAGCGCATACCCCGTGCCAGTAGTGCAACATTTGCTGCACTCACTCGGCAAGGGCAAAATTTTTGCAAAACTGGACCTGGCCCAGGCTTACCAGCAACTGCCAGTAGATCAGGAAACGGCGGAGGCACAGACTATTGTCACCCATAGAGGCGCGTTTAAGTGCAACCGTCTCCAGTTTGGAGTCAGTGCAGCCCCAGGCATTTTCCAATCCATGATGGAACGCCTTCTCCAAGGCGTTCCAGGGGTGGTGCCTTACTTCGATGATGTACTGATCTCTGGGGACTCAAAGGCTCAACTCCTGGACCGGCTGAGGCTAGTTCTCCAGCGTTTCAGGGAGAAGGGCTTGAGAGTCCGGAGGGACAAGTGCATCATTGGGGTACAGGAAGTCGAGTTCCTGGGCTATCTGATAGATAGTTCTGGCATCCACCCCACCAAATCAAAAGTTAAAGCTATCCATGAAGCTCCCAGCCCCAAAAACAAAGCGGAGCTTCAGGCTTTCCTTGGATTGCTTAACTTCTACGCTATTTTCCTCCAGCAGAAAGCCACTGTTGCTGAGCCGCTCCATCGCTTGCTGGCGAAGGCGGTTTCCTGGAGGTGGGGACGTGAGGAAGAGTCTGCATTCAGAGCCGTTAAGCAACTGCTGACCTCTGACAGTGTGCTCATTCAATACAATGAGACACTGCCCCTCAGACTGACCTGTGACGCTTCCCCGTACGGAGTTGGCGCTGTGCTCAGCCACGAACTGCCTACCGGTCGTGAAGCCCCCATCGCATTTTTCTCAAAGACTATGTCTAGTGCTGAGCGCAACTACAGCCAACTGGACAAAGAGGCGTTGGCTATTGTGGCAGGGGTGAAGCGCTTCCACGAATACCTGTATGGACGGCAATTCACCATTGTCACCGATCACAAGCCTCTCCTCGGCCTACTAGCAGGGGACAAGCAGACCCCAGCATTCATGTCCCCCCGGATGACGCGCTGGTCCATATTCCTCGCCGGCTACTCCTACAGCCTCGTCCACCAGCCTGGTAAAGCCATCGCAAACGCCGACGCGTTGAGCAGGTGCCCATCCGCCGAATCCGTGGAAGACCCGGCCCCCACGCTCGAGCTGCTGCATATTGACAACGACAGCAACTGTCCCGTGACATCTGCCGACGTAGCGACGCACACGCGAGCTGACCCCATCCTCCGGCAAGTCCACTCCTGGGTCCTGAGAGGCTGGCCGACTCGAATTGACAGCGACGACTTCAGCCCGTTCAGCCGCAAGCAAGGGGAGCTGTCCACCATGCGCGGCTGTTTACTATGGGGAGATAGGGTGCTGATTCCCAGCACTCTGCAACGAAGGACTCTTGCTGCGCTGCACAAAGGACACCCGGGCATAGTCCGGATGAAAGCCCTGGCACGGAGCTACGTCTGGTGGCCGTCACTGGACAAAGACATTGAACATTGGGTCGCCAGGTGTAGCCCGTGCCAAGAAGTCAGAGCCGCCCCGCCTCAATCTGACCCGATGCCCTGGGAGACTCCGAGCTCCCCCTGGTCGCGCATTCACATAGACTTTGCTGGCCCCATTCATGGGCACCACCTCCTCATCGTGGTTGATGCCTACTCCAAGTGGTTGGAAGTCGTCCCCATGGCATCCACCACAACAGAAGCTACCATCCGTGCCCTCCGGCGCCTCTTCGCGACCCATGGACTCCCAGACGTGTTGGTCTCAGACAACGGGCCCCAACTTACGTCCGTGCCCATGGAAGCTTTCCTGGCTGGCTTGGGCATCCGCCATGCCCTCTCTGCCCCTTACAGACCGGCCGGAAATGGGCAGGCTGAACGGATGGTGCGGCTCACGAAGGAGTCACTCGCCAAGATGGGCCCGGGTGACTGGCAGGAGCGCATTGACACTTTTTTGCTTACCCAGCATATCACGCCTCACTCTGCCACCCGAAAATGCCCCGCCGAACTTTTAATGGGCAGGAGACTCCGCTCACCCCTGGACAGACTGCACCCACAATACTCCTCTGAGGTGCCCGCATCCGCCAGTCGCCAACTTCGCCAGTTTTCCGTCGGTGATGCCGTCTTCGCTCTTAATTTCCACGGCTCGCCTAAATGGCTTAAAGCTACAGTACACAGCACAACCGGTCCCAAATCCTACCGCGTTGAGCTGGACGATGGACAGATCGTGAGACGTCATCTCGACCAGCTCCGCAAAAGGTGGAGGGAAGTGAGCGAAAACCGCTCGAGGTAGGCCTAAACCACCCCGGTGCAGTAGGCCTAAACCACCCCGACGAGGTAGGCCTAAACCACCCCGGCGCAGTAGGCCTAAACCACCCCGGCACAGTAGGCCTAAACCACCCCGACGAGGTAGGCCTAAACCATCCCGGTGCAGTAGGCCTAAACCACCCCGACGAGGTAGGCCTAAACCACCCCGCCGCAGTAGGCCTAAACCACCCCGACGAGGCAGGCCAAAACCACCCTGGCGAAGTAGGCCTAAACCTCCCAGACGAGGGAGACCGGCGACCCAAGGGAAGAACAAACACCCCGGCACCTAGCCTAATACCAGATCCGGCAAGGCAAGTAGACCGGGGACAACCCAGCAGGGGAAGCCAACGTCAACCCTGCGAAGTGGGCAACCGGCAGCCCAGAAATGGGGACCTCCAGCCAACATTCCAGGAGGCCCTACAACAACCCGCCAACCGCGCAGAAAACCAACCCTGCAAGGAAGGCCTCCAACACCCCGGCAGGGTAGGCCAACGCCAACCCGACCAGGTCGAGCAGCCCAGCAGCCAGAGGGAACATTCGGCACCACCACCAGACCAACCGCGCAGAGAGGGCCTACACCACCCCTGCAAGGTAGGCCTACGCCACCCCGACCGAGCCGACCAGTCACCTTTTCCGTCCGCCTGCCGCCCCGGGAGTAAACCGGACTCGACCGGAGAACCCGGGGGCTCAACCCAACCACCACCGCCGGACCCGCACCCTGACCCAGACCGGCGCGACCCCAGCCCAGAGGGGACCCGAGGGAGACCCAGGGACCTACCGTGGCTCAGGAGTTCCGGACCGGTCAAGAGCAGGGATCCACACCGGCGGCTCCACGATCCGTGCAGGAACGAGGCAGACCAGCATCGCCCGCAGGCGGAGGTCCGTGACCCGGCCGGAGGTTCGGACACAGTGCCCGCGTCCTCGACGGCCAGATCCAGCCCGGCACCGGGGAAGAAGCCCCGAGCAGAGCAGACACCCTCCGTCCGGGAGAGTGTCCATCTTGACTGTGAACTGCGCAGGTCTACGCGGGCACGTAGACGTCCTGTTTATCTTAGTGACTATTTCCCTGATCGACTGACTAAGAACTAGGGGGGAGGAGTGTTATGTCCTTATAAGGACATCCGCCTGGGATTGGCTGAGGATCCTTCGGCGGGAGTTTTGAATCCCTGTCAGTGGGCGGTGCGTCTGCCGGAGTGTATATAAGGAGAGCTCCGGCAGCGCACAAGTGGTTCAGTTCTTGTTATTAAACCTGTTAATTGAACCCTGCTGGTCACTTCTTCTTTCCTGCGCCGATCTAACACTTTGGCTTTTCACAACGAAGGAACAACACTTGGGATTACGCTTGAGAATGCAAAATGGCAACCGAGTTGCCAAGAACATGGGTAGCATGCTTGACTGATGTGCCCCACTGCTTGGTATCCTTTTCCCTACACCGTACTGGAGATCTAGAAATGCCCTACTAGCAGAGGTGGGAATCACTTACTTTCGCAAATGTGAGCTTGCATGCACCACCTCTGTGCCTGCGCACGGCCTTCTGTGCATGCTCAGGAGTTGCGCATTACATCTGGGCAGGTGGGCGGAGCCTCCCGCAGTCACTGGTTCGTGTGATCTGGAGAGAACCGGCTGAATCCTCCTAGCCTTGGTGATGATGGACATCACCACTAGGGATCAGCAGTAATGGCCTTCTTGATTGTGACTTCTCCACTTCTGGAGATGCATTGATTGCTTTCCCCAGATGCATCTCTGCATCTGGGAATTTTGTCTCTTTTCCCCTGTATTTGCAACTTGCCAGGGTGTTATAATAAGAACGATAAATAATTCTCACCTTTTTCTTTTATTTGGTGCGGTAAATTGCTCGGTGATTTTTTTAAACGGAGAGCAATCCAGAAATCCAATAAACCAGCCTCGCCATTTGCATTTGGGACCACTGAAATTTTCAAGCCCTCTTAGGACTTACGAAGCTAACTTCATAGCACTTTCTACCAATATCCATCAACTGTAGATAGGTGCCCATCGAAGGTAGTATTATCTTCTTTTTATCATAAAAAGTAAAATACGAAACAGACAAACAGACAAACAACAGATCAAAACGAAAGTATACATTCAACCTTTATAGCAACAAGAAAGAAAAAGAAAAGAGTGTACAAAAAGAGAGGAAAAAGTGGATAGAAACTGAACAAGGAGAGATTCAACCTGGAAATAAGGAGAAATTTTCTGACAGTGAGAACAATCAACCCATGGAAGAGACGTTCCTTCAGAAATTGTGGGAGCTTCATCACTGGAGGCTTTCAAGAAGAAACTGGACTGCCATTTGTCAGAAATGGTGTAGGGCAGTGACGGCTAAACTTTTTGCCGTCACGTGCCAAAAGCAGAGGGAGCATGGGGGGGGAGGGTCATGTGCATGCATGCCCACATCCATAATCAATGCCCCCCGTGCCCCATCCACCCGTGCATGCACATGTGACCCCCCAACACTCCCCATGCTTTTGGCACGTGATGACAGGATAGGCCCGATAGGCCTCATTTTTCACTCTCCCCAGGCTCCAGAGGCTTTCTAGGAGCCTGGGGAGGGTGAAAATAGCCTTCCCTACTCTCCCAGAGGCCCTCCAGAGTCTGGAAACACCCCATTTCCCGGCTTCTGTTGGGACCGGAAGGCCCATTTTTCACCCTCCCCAGGCTCCAGAGGCTTTCTAGAAGCTTGGGGAGGGCGAAAACAGCCTTCCCCACCTCCCAGAGGCCCTCTGGAGGCTGGAAAGAGCCCATTTCCCAATGGCTGGCCGGCACACGCATGTGCGCTAGAGCTGAGGTAGGGCAATACTCATGTGCCCACGGATATGACTCCACGTGCCACCTGTGTAGGGTCACGGGTGTAGGGTCTCCTGCTTGTAGATGACCTACAAGGTCCCTTCCAACTCTGTTAATCTGTAAACTTCCACCACACATAGCCCATGAGCTGCTACTCAAGACAATAGATTCCATAACCTGCATTCATAACTGAAATCAGATGTTTGCCAACCGTTGCAGAGAGAGATCAAAGTTTGCTGCTCCATACCAATCCTATCCGGCCATTTCTGCAACCCTCCCCCAGATTGTCTGGGCTGCTTAACTGTCACTTCTCATTGACATCCTCGCTTATCATAGCCAGAAGCTTCTGGCAGGTCTCTGCTGCTGCCAAACCATGAGTACAAAAACCTCCAGGAAGCGTGGCGCAGCTACTATCTGTCGGGAGAGGACATTTGGCTGAGTGATTGATGGGAGGCAGTGGGTGCCCGTTAAGTCAGTGTCAAGCCTCACGTTATCTCCTTCACTCAGTCAAGAATGACTGTAAACGAAAGGGGAAGAGAGAAATTTTTGTAAAAAAAAAATCATTTTTGTGCTTAAGGTACTGAGGTACTGAGGGATGGGGCGGGCGAAAAGAGTTAAATCATGTTTGTAAGATACCCCCAGAAGAAATATCAACTTTAACCCTGCCATCCTTGCCACTGTGTTCCTTGAGGATAAATGTCTGAGAAGATACTCAATCATCTAGGTCATGGTTGCCCCAAAGATGTTTCTCCTCCCCCCCTCCACAAAAGACAACATGACTTTATGTTTCGCTTCTCATCAGGGGTGCTATTCAGCAGGTGCTGACAGGTTCTGGAAAACCGGTAGCGGAAATTTTGAGTAGTTCAGAGAACCAGCAAATACCACCTCTGGCTGGCCCCAGAGGGGGGTGGGAATGGAGAATTTGCAATATCCTTCCCCCTGGAGTGGGGAGGGAATAGAATAGAATATAACATTATAGAATAGAATAGAATAGAATAGAATAGAATAGAATAGAATAGAATAGAATAGAATAGAATAGAATAGAATAGAATTTTTTATTGGCCAAGTGTGATAAGACACACAAGGAATTTGTCTTGGTGCATACACTCTCAGTGTACATAAAAGAAAAGATACATTCATCAAGAATCATAAGGTACAACACTTAACGATAGTCATAGGGTACAAATAAGCAATCAGGAAACCATATCAATATAAATCGTAAGGATACCAGCAACAAAATTACAGCCATATAGTCATAAGTGGAAGGAGATGGGTGGTGGGAACGATGAGTAGATTAATAGTAGTGCAGACTTAGTGAATAGTTTGACAGTGTTGAGGGAATAATTTGTTTAGCAGAGTGATGGCGTTCGGGGAAAATCTGTTCTTGTGTCTAGTTGTTCTGGTGTGCAGTGCTCGATAGCATTGTTTTGAATGGGGATTTTGCAGTCTCTTTCCCCTGGAGTGGGGTGGGAATGGAGATTTTGCAGTATCCTTTCCCTGGAATGGGGTGGGAATGGAGATTTTGCAGTATCCTTCCCCAGGAGTGGGGAGGGAATGGAGATTTTGCAATATCCTTCCCCTGGAGTGGGGAGGGAATGGGGATTTTGTAGTATCCTTCCCCTGCCATGCCCACCAAGCCACGCCCACAGAACCGGTAGTTAAAAAAATTCCACCACTGCTTCTCATCCAAGAAGCTGACCGAACTGAAAAATTTGGATTGTATAAACAGAGGCATGGAAACATGTGTAGTATTAGTACCACTTTATAAAGCCTTTAGTTAGGCCACACCTGGAATATGGCATCCGGGTTTGGTCACCACATTACAAAAAAGATGTTGAGACTTTGGAAAAAAAATGCAAAGAAGAGCAGTTAAGATGATTATAGGCCTGGAGACTAAAACATACGAAGAACCGTTGTAGGATTCGGGTTTGGCTAGTCTAGAGAAAAGGACTAGAAGGGACATGATAGCAGTATTCCAATATTTGAGAGGCTGCCATAAAGAGAAACTAATCAGAAGGGCCTGGTGGCTCAGCAGACTAAAAAGCATTGTGATTAACATCAGCTGTCTGCAATTACTGTAAGTTCGAATCTCACCAGGCTCAAGGTTGACTCAGCCTTCCATCCTTTCTAAGGTAGGTAAATTGAGGACCCAGTTTGTGGGGGCAATAAGCTGACTTTGTATAAATATACAAAAGTACGAAGGCTATTGCTTAACGCATCGTAAGCCGCCCTGAGTCTCCGGAGAAGGGCGGCATATAAATCAAATTTTTTTTAAAAAATTGTCTTGCAGACATTTTATTACCCAACTAGGTAACGTAATCAATGCTAAAAGGACATAAGATAAGCACTGATGATGTTACCTAGTTGGGTAATGAAATGTCTACAAGAAAACAACCAACCTCAGAGAGCACCACAATTCAACCCTGGACTACAAAGGTCCTCTTCCATCAAGACATTATTGAAATATCAATTTTCAGAGCTTGCTGATTTGGGAGGTGCAGAATGGTACGCATACCACTTCTCAAACAGGGCCCCAAAACGCATGTTGCTTTTTCATGTCATACAATAGCAGCTTCCATATCCCCCCAAAATACCCTCACATATAGTAAAGGTAAAGGTTCCTCTCGCAAATATGTGCTAGTCGTTCCTGACTCTAGGGGGTGGTGCTCATCTCCGTTTTGAAGCCGAAGAGCCAGCACTGTCCGAAGGTGTCTCCATGGTCATGTGGCCGGCATGACTCAATGCCAAAGGCGCACAGAACGGTGTGACCTTTCCACCAAACGTGGTCCCTATTTTTCTACTTGCACTTTTTAACGTGCTTTCGAACTGCTCAGTTGGCAGAAGCTGGGACAAGGAACGGGAGCTCACCCCATTACGGGGCACTAGGGATTCGAACCACTGAACTGCCGACCTTTCGATCGACAAGCTCAGCATCTTAGCCACTGAGCCATTGCATCCCTTATACTCATCATACTTATCCTCACATATACATAAATATTTAAATTCCACTAACACGTTTACACATGTTTGACCTGAGCAGGCTTCTCTGCATTAGCATTAAAGGTGTTTTCGTTTGTTTGTTTGTTTGTTTAGTGTCAAATGAAGCGGAACAAAAAAGTCTCGGGAGAACAATTTTGTATAAAGAGGCATCCGGAGAATTTCTTTTTCTTTTCTTCTTCTTCTTCTTGTTTTTCTCCTAGAAAATAGATCTGCTTTGCAGAATTTCCTCCTAACATTCCTCACCATTTGTGGCAGTTTCTTTTTTTGCTCCCACAACACGTAAGAATAAAATATTTGATCCAAAGTATGATGAGATAGATAAGATATTAGCCAGGTTGTTGTGGAATCTACATTACAGGTAGTCCTAGACTTACTGTTGTGACCTAGGCCCAGGTAGGTATTATCAGACACAATCAGTTCAAAAACAAACAGACTTTATCAGGACAGCTGAGAATTAACTCATTCTCAGCATAGTCCAAACTAATTCAAAACAAATTCTTCATAGCACAATTCTTCAGCCTTATCACCAATCTTGGTCTAATTAATCATGTGACCATGGGATTGCTGCAGTGGTCGTGAGTATGAAAAATGGTCCTAAGTCACTTTTTTCAGTGCCGATGTAACTTTGAACGGTCATTAAATAAACTGTTGTAAGTCGAGGACTACCGGTATTGAAATGGCTGGAATAAAAATAAGAAACAAGTTGCAATACCCTGTTTTCCTTGTCTTATATTTTTCTTGAATCCTGAAATAAGCGCTTGGCCTTATTGCCATGTGCTCAAAAGCCCGATTGGTCTTATCAGGGGATGTCTTATTTTGGGGGAAACGGGATAATATGTAATTGTCCATAACTCAGGAGGAACATGATAGAAACTCATCATCTTCATTTAATGACCCCATAATCCTTTGCGGGGTGGAGTCTGGGCAACTGAATGGAGCTAGCAAATTTACTGGCCGGATGCCTTTCCTGTTGCCAATGCAGAGTTTTGTTCAGCAGATATATTCTCAGTGTGCCCAGAGAGAGAGAAATATCTGCCTCTACCTAGGATCAACCTTGCAGCCTCCTGATTTTGAGGCCAGAGCTCCATCTCAATACCATTGTAACTTTGAATGAATGAATGAGTGGGATGTGCTTGCACGATAGGAGCCAGCTGCCAAGCCTCTGAATTTTGATCATGTGACTATGGGGATGCTACAATGGTCGTTAAGTATGAAAAGCCGTCATAAGCAGAGGTGGGTTTCAGCAGGTTCTGACCAGTTCTGGAGAACCGGTAGCGGAAATTTTGAGTAGTTCGGAGAACCGGTAGTAAAAATTTTGACTGGCTCCGCCCCCATCTGTTCTCTGCCTTCCGGCTGATCAGGAGGAAATGGGGATTTTACAGTATCCTTCCCCTGCCATGCCCACCAAGCCACGCCCACCAAGCCATGCCACGCCCACTAAGCCATACCCACAGAACTGGTAGTAAACAAATTTGAAACCCACCACTGCCATAAACCATATGAAGTATAAAAGCATGCTGAGTAGATTGTTTGGGGTTCTTACAGCTTTATGGGAGGACCCACCTTAGTCTAGATCTGAATAAATGTACGATTTAGAGAGAATGTAATTTTGTCTCTGGGTCCGTGCTGGGCCATCCCTAGATTTCCTGCTTGAGAGTAAGCCAAGTCAATTATCTCAGGTCCTGCATTCTAGATCCGTAGAATAGGTCATGACTTTCTTCTGAGTGACATTCCTTCAGATATGCAAAGAGTATAACCTTGGAACCTCTCAACATTAAGCATTCTCAGTTCATCCTATTTTTTTTTTTTTGCAGAGGCTAGAGCTTCTAGGCCCTGGGTGATTCTTGCTGCTCTCCTCTCTTAACCTTTTCCAAAATGTTTTGGGCATCCCTCGGGACACTGTCTAACCCGAACCAGAATATAGTAAAATGTAACTTCCTGTGATCTAGAAATCATCCCTTATGGATGAAATATAAAATGCCACATATGATTTCAAGCCATCTCACCTAATGGCTCATGTGTTTGCTCTTAATTGCTTTTCCCAGGTCTAATTCAAAAGGATCTATTCTATTCTATTCTATTCTATTCTATTCTATTCTATTCTATTCTATTCTATTCTATTCTATTCTATTCTATTCTATTCTATTCTATTCTATTCTACTCCACTCCACTCCACTCCACTCCACTCCACTCCACTCCATTGTTTCCTCTTGGTCTGTTCCATTATTCTACTCCGCTCTTCACTCCACTCCACTCTTTCCTGTTTTGTTCTGTTCTGTTGTTCCATTATTCTATTCCATTCCATTCCATTCCATTCCATTCCATTCCATTCCATTCTTTCCTGTTTTGTTCTGTTCCATTCTATTATTCTAATCTAGTCTAGTCTAGTTGATTTATTCGGTTCTCTTCTGGCCTCCGGAGGGCCTCTGGAGGGGGTGGGAAAGGCCGTTTTCACCCTCCCCAGGCTTCTAGAAAGGCCCTGGAGCCTGGGGAGAGTGAAAAACAGGTCTAACGGGCCCACTGTGCCATCACGTGCCAAAAGCAGATGGGAGCGTGGGGAGGGGGGGTTGCGCACACATGCACGGGGGGGCAGGTCACATAGAATTATGGGTGTGAGCACGCATGCATGTGACACCTCCCCGTGCTCACCAACTTTTGGCACGCAATGGCAAAAAGTTTAGCCATCACTGGCCTATAGTTTTTTTTTAATTTTATTTTATTGGGAGTTTTCTTGAGAAGGATTCATTTGCTCCGTTCACCGGGCTTGCCTTAAATTTCTCTTAGTTTTATAAATCATTATAAATCATCCGTGAAAGCCAAGGCTATTGTTATATATGATGCAGTATAGTTCCCTATTACATTAGTCTCAACCTAGATAGGGAACTAAAAAAAAAACACCAAGCATGACATACACAGTCGGTCCCTCATGTAATCTCTAATGCAATAGATCCTTCCACTAAGCCTTCTGCTCAATTCATTCATTACAACCGGGGGGGGGGGGGGCGGAAAGCATACACACTGACAACTTGCGGGGGATTGGGGGAGGGGGACGCAATGTTTAACGCCGTTGAGAAAAATGTCTCCTTTGCCAAAAGAGGGCAAAAAAAGGAGAAGAAGGAGCCTGGTGGAGCAGCAGACTAAAGTGCTGTTAAAGTAGCACTTAACTGCCAGCTGCCTGCAATTACTGCGAGTTCAAATCTCACCAGGCTCAAGGTTGACTCAGCTTTCCATCCTTTTGAGGTAGGTAAAATGAGGACCCGGATTGTGGGGGCAATAAGCTGACTTTGTATAAAAAAGAACAACGCTTAGGAGGGCCCGAAAGCCCTACTAAGCAGGTATATACAAAAAGTATGAAGGCTATTGCTTAACGCATTGTAAGCCACCCTGAATCTCCGGAGAAGGGCATCATATAAATCGAACCAATGAAAATTATAAATAAATAAATTGAAATTGTTTCTTGCTGATTGAGGTATCGATTAATTGATGTGGAAAATATAGCATGTTGTCAACCAACTTCAACCCAGCATGACAACATCTTGAAATTCTCTCCCCGCTTACTGATCGCAAGTCACCCGTGTCACGCGCCAATAAATTACACATCTGTCTCTCCTTAAATAGATAAATCAGCACTCCGCCTGTCCAGTTGATGCTGAATGACAGCTCAAATGAATTTCAGACAGTCTGTCAGAGCAAAGGTGAGGGCAAAGGAGCCTTGGTTGATTTTGGTCTTTAAACCCTAGAAGGTCTTCCTTGTCTGGTTAAAAAGAAAAAAAGAAAAACAACAACTAGCAATATTAGCAATTTATCATACTTTGCTGCCCAGGTCTTTCGTTGGCTACTTAATCAAGCATTGTGGTGTATGCATTCATTAAATGTACTTGGGATGGTCGATGCTACTAAAATATCATAATTTTTTAAATGGTTGGAAGCAGTGGTGACATTCAAATTTTTTTCCCCACCGGTTCTGTGGGCGTGGCTTGTTGGGAGGCTCCTGTGATTGAGTGGGTGTGGCCAACTCGATGTCACTCACGGCCATGCCAGAGATAGGTTTCAGCAGGTTCTGACCAGTTCTGGAGAACTGGTAGCAGAAATTTTGAGTAGTTCGGAGAACCGGTAAATGCCACCTCGACTGGCCCAGCCCCCATCTATTCTCTGCCTGCTGTGTCCTAGCTGATTGGGAGGGAATGGAGATTTTACAGTATCCTTCCCCTGGATTGGGGCATGAATGGAGATTTTGCAGTATTCTTCCCCCGCCACCCCCACCAAGCCACGCCCATCAAGCCGTGCCACGCCCACAAAACTGTTAGTAAACAATTTTGAAACCCACCACTGGGCTCTGCCCACTCAGTCACATGACCACCCCTCCACCAAGCCACGCCCACAGAACCCGGTAAGGAAAAAAAATGTATGTATGAGCACCAGAAGGGCTAATAGTGAATGCTATGGCAGAGAGAAGCCAAACTTTTCTCCCTTCATTCGCAGTGGAGCTGCTCTCTCTTTATGGTTCCCCCCCCCCAGCTCCGTCCCTCCTGGGGGTCAAAGTTCCTTAAAGGGACAGGCTGCAGCAGCTCCGCTATGAATGGAGGGAGAAAACTTTGGATTCTCTCTGCTGCAGCATTTAACGTTGAATGGGGTGAGTGGCCGGAAGGCGTGAGCAGCGACCAGATGAGTGGGCGGGCATAGGCAGGACCAACCAGGGATGGTTTTTACCAGTTTGGCGAACCGATTCAATTCGTCCCTACCGGTTTGCTCGAACGGGTCCAAACTGGTTGGATTTCACACCTGGTTGGAAAAAAAGAGAGGGGGGTCGCTTTGATCTCATCTACAATTAGTGACATGGTTTCTTGGTTCTGAAGTAGGAAAAAAAAGATCTGGAAGGCAGGCGTTAAATTAGAGTTATCGTTACTTTTCCACGCAAAACAAAAAGGAAAACAAAAAAACCCTACCCACCCATTATATGGCTCCACCCACTTCACATGATCTCATATCCATCCCACCCTCTGAAACATTTTCCTGCTTTCCCCAAAAAAACCAATCAAGGCGTGCCCAAGCACTGTGTTCTAGGAATAATTTATTTATTTTAATTTTATTTATTCAATTTTTCTATACCCCTCCCCTCTTTATTACTTTTTCAATAACTCAAGGCAGCAAACATGCATAATACTCGTTCCAAAGGTGCTTTTTTTCAAGAAGCAACTGAACTTTCTTCTTTGAAGAAGTTTCACTTGTCATCCAAGGAGCTTCTTCAGCTCTGACTGCATGGTGGGGAATGGAAGGATTGATACTCCTTGCAGACAACTGGTCATTTGCATCAGGGGTGGGTTCTACATTTTTTTTATTACCGATTCTGTGGGCGTGGCTTATTTTGTGGGCGTGGCTTGATGGTCATGTGACAATTCTTTATGATTTAGCAGAGGTACTGGTCTACCAGGCTTTTAACTGCTTGCAGAGCTGTACCAGTCTACTCATTTGTTTTTGGAGGCCCCGGTCTACTCCTTTGTTTTTGGAGGCACTGGTCTACCCATTTATTTTTGGAGTCTACTCATTCATTTTTGGAGGCACCGGTCTACTCATTTGTTTTTGGAGGCACCGGTCTACCACCACAGAATGGGCCACCCCCCCCCCCATGCCCCATTCTGGCTGGCAAAATGCTTTAGGAGGCCGTCCAGGTTCAAAATAGGCCATGTGGTGCCTGGACATTCTGCCCCATGTCCCGTTTTGGCTGCCAGAGGCACTACAGGCCATTCTTTTGCTATTTCCAGGCCAGACCTGCAGGCCAGATTTAAGCACTCCACAGGTGTGATCTGGCCCGCAGGCCTTGAGTTTGATACTCCTGCAATAGACAACTTTAGGATGAAAAGGACTCACCGAAAAGCAAACATTAAAACAAGCACACAAATAAGAGGAAACAAATGAATTGGTGAGAACAAAGCCGTTCTTTCCCTTCTTCATCAGCAGTTTTGTTTGCTTATCTGTTTGTTGGTTTGTTTTTGTTTGTTTTCATGAATAGATATGCTTCTTTTGTGAGCAACAGGATGTGGCTTGTGTATTAACAACGTAGACGGGCTCTGTTCTTGTTCTATTGAAATCAGGACTGAAAACATCTGTCTAAGGGACGTTCTTATTCCAATTTGCTTCCAAGCACGTTACTTAATAGTAAAATAATAAGCAAGCAATGAACAATAAAGCAAGCAATGCAGGAAGTGAGTAGGTCTAGTTTAATGAAAAGAAGGACTAGGAGTATCTTGATAGCAGTGTTCCAATATTTGAGGGGCTGCCCCAAAGAAGAGGGAGTCAAGCTATTCTCCAAAGCCCCTGTGGACAGGACAAGAAGCAATGGGTGGAAACTCATCAAGGAGAGAAGCAACCTAGAACTAAGGAGAAATTTTGTAACTGCCAGCCCCTTAGATATTGGAACAATTCTATCATATCACCCTCTAGTCCTTCTTTTCATCATACTAGATATATTCAGCACTGAAATACGGCCGGATCTATCCGGCTCGTGCGAACCAGTAGCGCCGATGGGTGGGAGGCTCCACCACCCACTGGGACATCATCATGTTCCATTTTTTACCCTCTGCGCATGTGCAAAAGAGGCACACACACTCACATTCCTGAACTGGTAGCGAAGGTAAGTGCATTTCACCACTGGATATACCCAATTCCTGCAACCATTCAATTGAGTTTGTCACGGATGAAACTTTGGCAGCTATGTGCCTCTTCATTTCAGCTTGTCATTAGAGTAAGGTGGGGAGGCCTTGTTTTCCAAAGGGTCAGTTGGAGAAACAAAACTTCTATGATTCAGTAGAAGACCATGTGAAAACCTGGAGCCATTTCAAGGACGTCGAAACAGGTGTGGAGTTAAAGCAGACAGTTCCCATAAGAAAGAGAACTTGTTTATATGGACTATATGAGAGGTTGGGGATTTGGCTGGGAAAGGTGTTGTTTAATTCTACCAACTGGTGTCTGGAAATCTCAGACTTAGTTTGGCCTCAATATTACCATGCAGCATAATCAATAAACAATAAGATTTTCGGAAATGAAATGATCCTGGAGTTTTATTTTGATTCTTGAACTGATTTTTGACAGTATTAGCCAATGGTCCTCTAATCATTCCCCTAATACAATCCTGGGTTATATAAACAGAGGCATAGAATCAAAATCACATGACATATTAGTACCACTTTATAAAACCTTAGTAAGTCCACACATGGAATACTGCAACCAGTTTTGGTCACCAGACTACCAAAAGGCAGTTGAGACTTTGGAAAAAGTTCAGCAAAGAGCCACGAAGATGATCGAAGGCCTGGGGACTAAAACATATGAAGAACGGCTGCAGATTTTGGGTCTGGCTGGTCTAAAGAAATGAAGGATTAGGGGTGACGTGATAGCAGTGTTTCAGTATTTGAGGGGCGGCCACAAAGAGGAGGGAGTCAATTTATTCTCCAAAGCACCAGAAGGCAGGACAAAAAACAATGGTTGGGAACGAACCAAAGAGAGAAGCAACCTGGAATTAAGGAGAAACTTCCTAGCAGTGGGGACACTTAACCAGTGGAACAGATTTCCTTCAGAAATCGTGGGCGCTCCATCACTAGAGGTTTTTTAAGGAGAAACTAAACAGCCACTTATCTGAAATAGTATAGGTTCTCCTGCCTGAGCAGAAGGCTGGACTAGAAGACCTCCAAGATCCCATTCTATTCTATTCTATTCTATTCTATTCTATTCTATTCTATTCTATTCTATTCTATTCTATTCTATTCTATTCTATTCCATTCCATTCCATTCCATTCCATTCCATTCCATTCCCATTCCATTCCCATTCCATTCCAATCCAATCCAATCCAATCCAATCCATCCACTCCACTCCACTCCACTCCACTCCACTCCACTCCACTCCACTCTACTGTATTCTATTCTATTTTACTCCATTCCATTCCATATTCCATTCCAATCCAATCCATTCCATTCCATCCACTCCACTCCACTCCACTCCACTCCACTCTACTCTACTGTATTCTATTCTATTTTACTCCATTCCATTCCATTCCATTCCATTCCATTCCATTCCATTCCAATCCAATCCAATCCAATCCAATCCAATCCAATCCATTCCATCCACTCCACTCCACTCCATTCCACTCCACTCTATTCTACTCTACTGTATTCTATTCTATTTTACTCTTCCATTCCATTCCATTCCATTCCATTCCATTCCATTCCATTCCATCCACTCCACTCCACTCCACTCTACCGTATTCTATTCTATTTTACTCCATTCCATTCCATTCCATTCCATATTCCATTCCAATCCAATCCATTCCATTCCATTCTATCCACTCCACTCCACTCCACTCTACTCTACTCTACTGTATTCTATTCTATTTTACTCCATTCCATTCCATTCCATTCCATTCCATTCCATTCCATTCCATTCCATTCCAATCCAATCCAATCCAATCCAATCCAATCCAATCCAATCCAATCCAATCCATTCCATCCACTCCACTCCACTCCACTCTATTCTACTCTACTGTATTCTATTCTATTTTACTCCATTCCATTCCATTCCATATTCCATTCCAATCCAATCCATTCCATTCCATTCCATTCCACCCACTCCACTCCACTCCACTCCACTCCACTCCACTCTACCGTATTCTATTCTATTTTACTCCATTCCATTCCATTTTCCATCCCATTCCATATTCTATATTCTATATTCCATATTCCATATTCCATATTCCATATTCCATATTCCATATTCCATTCCATTCCATTCCATTCCATTCCATTCCATTCCATTCCATTCTTTCTATTCTGTTCTGTTCTGTTCTGTTCTATTCTATTCTATTCTATTCTATTCTATTCTATTCTATTCTATTCTATTCTATTCTATTCTATTCTATTCTATTCTATTCTATTCTATTCTATTCTGTTTGTTTGTTTTTAACAAATTAATCCCCCACATCTAATATCATTTGCATGCTCAGGTGGGTTTCAGCAGGTTCTGACCAGTTCTGGAGAACCGGTAGTAAAAATTCTGACTGGCCCCGCCCCCATCTATTCTCTGCCTCCCAAGTCCCAGCTGATCGGGAGGAAATGGGGATTTTGCAGTAACCATCCCCTGGAGTGGGATGGGAATTGAGATTTTACAGTATCCTTCCCCTACCACACCCACCAAGCCAAGCCATGCCCACCAAACCAAACCAAGCCATGCCATGCCCCCCAAGCCACACTCACAGAACCGGTAGTAAAAAAATTCGAAACCCATCATGGCCAGATGACTTTACATTTTATGAAATGCATTCAATTCATCTCCCACCCTTGAGCCAGGACCTCAAAATGGCCCACATACGTAGACATGAACCCCTGAGCTATGCAGTGTAGGCTGGAGTGAACTGATTTCTCCAAACTTTTTTTGATCTCCTTTTTTTAACCTTCTTTTATTTTCGCCTCCATTGATCAGCCGTTCTTCTCCCCTGAGCCAGGAGTAGGATGAAGTCCAAAAAGGTCAAGACATCAATCAGAAAGAGAATCACCAGCTCACCAAAGCCGACACCTTGGCGGAAGTTGCTCAAGGCAATGAGTTTTGATGCTTTCTTGCAGCATAGCCTGGAGGGAGCTTTTGTAAATAGGATGTCTATTGCTATTTTATTGGGGAAGTGCAAAGAAATGGGCATCTGTAACATCTCTACTTTGCTATTAGTCTTCAGAAGATACAAGGATGGGACAAGCTGTATTCTCTGTTTAAAAAGGGGGGCCTTTGGCAAACTACACAATGCCCTTTATGTTCCTTATGACAGCTCTTCTCAATGGCCTATTTTTAACACTCAGAAATGCCCTGCAGGTTGAAACAGAATGCTGTGAGTGACAGTTTACAGAGAGAGAAAGAGAGAAAGAAAAAGAGAGAACATAAAAGAGAAAGAGGAAGAGAGTAAAAAAAGTGAGAGAAAAAATGTGTGAGAGAGTGTGAGAGATACAGTGAAAGAGAAAGAGAGAGGGGGGGGGTAAAAAAGAACGTGAAAGAGAAAAAGTGGGTGACAGGAAGAGAGAAGGAGAGAGAATGAAAGAGTGAAAGAGAGAGTGAAAGAAAAAGAAAAAGAAAGAGAGTGAAAGAGAGAGGGAGAGAGGGAGAGAGAATGAAAGAGAGAGTGAAAGAGAAAGAGAAAGGAAGAGAGTAAAAGGGAAAGTGAGAGAGTGAAAAAAGAGAGAAAGTGCGTGTGTGTGTGAGAGAGAGTGAGACAGTGAAAGAAAGAGAAAGAGAGAGAGGGTAAAAGAGAAAGTGAAAGAGAGTAAGTGAAAGAGAGAGAGAGAAAGTGGAAGAGAGAGAGTGAAAGAGAGTGAAAAAGAAAGAGAGACAAGAGAAGAAGAAGAAGAAGAGAGAGAGAGAGAGAGAGTGGGAGAGAAACAGTGAAAGAAAGAAAGAAAGAGAAACAGAGAGAGAGGGAGAGAAAGACTTGATCACATCTCGCACATTTTCCTACTGTGATTTGAAAGGGCTCCGTTTTCCCTCAAGTGACCTCAAAGGCAAGTATTCGTTTTGGCTGGTGAATTTCATTACAGGCAAAATCCCATCAGTTCATTAGTTACTTTGCGAAAGAAAAGAAAAATGCTGCCTCAATTTACTCAATGGTTTCTAGTGTGTTCTAAAGCTACTTTTTACAGAAATGATACAATGGCGCGGTGGCTATTACACTTGCCGTGTAAACAGAAGGTTGTGGTGATACTTTTTCCCCTGGATCAAGTGCTTTTCTCTGCGCTCTTTAAAATAAGTCCAGTCATACACCATCCATCTATTGTATTGTATATGACTGGAAAAATGATGAAACCTGCCCCCTGTCCATCTAGCTCTTTGAAAGCTTGCATGTGCGAGTAGATAAAAAGGTACCACTCCTGTGGGAAGGTAACAGCATTCCGTGCACCTCGGCATATAGTCATATGTTTCTTGTCCATTACTTCTTGTCCTGCCTTCAGAAGCCTTGGAGAATAGATTGACCCCCTCTTCCTTGTGACAGCCCCTCAAATATTGGAACACTGCTATGATGTCACCCCTAGTCCTTCTTTTCATTAAACGAGTATGTCACCGTCCCCTAATCATCTTTGTTGCTCTTCTTTGCACTGTTCCCAGAGCCTCAACATCTCTTTTTGTATCATGGCAACCAAAATGGGATGCAATATTCCAAGTGTGGTCTTACCAAGTCATTAAAAGATAAAGGTAAAAGTTCCCCTTGCACATATGTGCTAGTCATTCCCAACTCTAGGGGGCGGTGCTCATCTTTGTTTCTAAGCCGAAGAGCCAGCGCTGTCCGAAGACGTCTCCGTGGTCATGTGTCCAGCATGACTAAATGCCAAAGGCGCACAGAACGCTGTTACCTTACCATCCCACCAAAGGTGGTCCCTAGTTTTCTACTTGCATTTTTTTTGCATTCTACCTGCTTTCGAACTGCTAGGTTGGCAGAAGCTGGGATAAGTCACGGGAGCTCACTCCGTTACGCGGCACTAGGGATTCGAACCGCTGAACTGCCGACCTTTTAATTGACAAGCTCAGCACTTTAGCCACTGAGCCACTGCGTCCCTGATACCAAGTCATTATAAAGTGGTATTAACACATCACGTGATCTTGATTCTATCCCTCTGCTAATGCAGCCTTAGACAGAGAAAAGGATGTACGGGACAAATGTCTTTATCTTCCATTTTTGTCTTCTGTCCATGAATAGCTATCTGTAAGCGACACTCTAACCCACTCCTGCAACATGTTGCCATGCTGTTCTCTCTGACATTGGAATCTTTGTTTAATGTCATTGATGAAACTGGTGTTTATATATGTAGATATATTTTCATTGCCTTTGTTAGCAGCCTATTTATTTTTTAACCTGATCTATGGATGTGGCGTCTGTTTGCAGCTCAGAGCCATCAGCAATTGAAGTGGGATATAAATTCCAGTAAATACATAAAAGAAATCAAGAGATGTTCCCCCAGCAGAAATCTATTCTCAGGCAGCAACAGAATGGCAATAGAAAGGGTTATGTCACCAGCCGTGCCAGACAAAGCCTTCCAAACTTTGCTGGATTTGTATTCAGCTGGTCATGTATGAGGAGCAAGCAGCTAGCATAAGGATCTTTCCTTCCTTCCTTCCTTCCTTCCTTCCTTCCTTCCTTCCTTCCTTCCTTCCTTCCTTCCTTCCTTCCTCCCTCCCTCCCTCCCTCCCTCCCTCCCTCCCTCCTGCCCTTCTCTTCATCCACTTCTTTTCCCTTCCCTTCCCTTCCCTTCCATTCATCCACTCTATTTTTCTTCCCTTCCCCTCATCCACTCTATTTCCCTTCCCTTCCCTTCCCTTCCCTTCCCTTCCCTTCCCTTCCCTTCCCTTCCCTTCCCTTCCTCCACTCTATTTCTCTTCCCTTCCCTTCCCTTCCCTTCCCTTCCCTTCCTCCACTCTATTTCTCTTCCCTTCCCTTCCTCCACTCTATTTCCCTTCCCTTCATCCCCTCTATTTCTCTTCCCTTCTCTTACTCCACTCTATTTCCCTTCCCTTCCCTTCCTTTCATCCTCTCTATTTCTCTTCCCTTCCCTTCCCTTCCTCCACTCTATTTTCCTTCCTTCCCTTCCCTTCCCTTCCCCTCATCCATTCTATATTCCTTTCCTTTCCTTTCCTTTCCTTTCCTTTCCTTTCCTTTCCTTTCCTTCCCTTCCCTTCCCTTCCCTTCCCTTCCCTTCCCTTCCCTCCCATTCCCATTCCCTTATCATTCCTTTCCCCTTCCCCTCACTCCCCTCCCCTTTTCTTCCCATCCCCACGACATCACTGCCGTTTGCACTGTGATTCAAATCTCAAACTAGGGAACCCTTCTGCTGCTTGGCCAAAGAAAGGCTCCTAATTTTCTTCTTATTAGAAGGCAGGAAACGAAGCCTGCCTGCTGTCGGCCCAGCGGAGCAGCCTATCCTTGAGGCTAGCATTGGTAACTTGTTCAGAAAGAGTTAGAAATCATGGCGCACGGCAAGCTTCCTGGGGGAGACGAAGCAGGAAGACTTCATGGAGTGGAGAAGAAATGCAACACGATGGGTGGGAAGAAAACGAAATTCAATAAGTAGGGGGGAAAAAAACGAGGCTGGAGATGAAACAGTCGGAGAAACTTAATTTTGTTTATTGTGCGATAGGCTTTATTAAAACTCAATCGTGACATGTTTTCATTTTTAGAGGGGGTTTTTTTTTCGCATTTGGGTTTGATCGCAGCCCATGCTGATGCCGTTTCATGCTTCAGGTGCTTAAAATGGCTCATTTGAAAAATGTCCACTGGGCCTCCATCTTTTCACTGCTCCAAGAGGCTTTTCACACTTCGCCTCTCCCTGCAGGCTTTCTTTACACTCCAAGGCGCTTTTCCTCAAGTGAGCCGGAAGCAGGATTTCTCGGCGAGATTTCTCGGCGCGTTGGCGCTAAGGTGAAAAAAGAGAAAAGAAAAGATAGAGAGGGTGGAGGTTTGTTCTCCGAGCTTGTGGAGTGGCTTCCGAACATTTCGCTACCAGGCTAAGTAACATCATCAGCGGCGTTTAAGGCAGGGTTGAAATTCAGCAGGTTCTGACAGGTTCTGGAGAACCGGTAGCGGAAATTTTGAGTAGTTCGGAGAACTGGTAGCAGAAATTTTGAGCAGCTCAGAGAACCGGTAGTGGAAATTTCAAAGAACTGGCAAATACCACCTCTGGCTGGCCCCAGCATGGGGTGGGAATGGAGATTTTGCAGTATCCTTCCCCTAGAGTGAGGTGGGAATGGAGATTTTGTAGTATCCTTCCCCTGCCATGCCCACCAAGCCACACCATGCCCACCAAGCCACACCCACAGAACTGGTAGTAAAAAGAATTGGATTTCACCACTGGTTTAAGGGGGATGCCAGTGTCTGTCTTCTTCTGTGTATATGTGAAGTGAGGGTCTTGTGATGGGTCAGATGTGAGTACCAGTGACTTGAGGATGAGGATTTCATTCTCCGAGCTTGTGGGTTGGTTTCCGAATGTTTCGCTACCATGCTAGTGAACCGGCTAACATCATCAGCACAGATTAGGGGGACATCAGTGTCCGTGTTCTTGTGTTTATTGGGACTTCAGGTGTGGGTGTGTCAAGTGAGGGTCTTGTGATGGATCAGGAGTGAGCCTTGGGATATGTCTTGTGATAAGGAGATTACCTCAGGTGAGGGCCATTGGGAAGTGCTGGTTGGGGGGGTTCTGGTGTGGCAAAGCAATATAGTCAGCCTACCATTTAGAAGAGAAGAGAAGAGAAGAGAAGAGAAGAGAAGAGAAGAGAAGAGAAGAGAAGAGAAGAGAAGAGAAGAGAAGAGAAGAGAAGAGAAGAGAAGAGAAGAGAAGAGAAGAGAAGAGAAGAGAATTCTTTATTGGCCAAGTTTGATTGGCCGCGCATGGAATTTGTCTTGGTGCATATGCTCTCTGTATACATAAAAGAAAAGATACGTTCATCAAGAATCATAAAGTACAACACTTAATGATAGTCGTAGGGTACAAGTAAGCAATCAGGAAACAATCAATATCAATATAAATCGTAAGGATACAAGCAACAAAGTTACAGTCATATAGTCATAAGTGGGAGGAGATGGGTGACGGGAACGATGAGAAGATTAATAGTAGTGCAGACGTAGTAACTAGTTTGACAGTGTTGAGGGAATTATTTGTTTAGCAGAGTGATGGCATTCGGGAAAAACTTGTCCTTGTGTCTAGTTGTTCTGGTGTGCAGTGCTCTATAGCGTCTTTTTGAGGGTAGGAGTAGAAACAGTTGATGTCCAGGATGCGAGGGGTCTGTAGATATTTTCACAGCCCTCTTTTTGACTCGTGCAGTATGCAGGTCCTCCGTGGAAGGCAGGTTGGTAGCCATTATTTTTTCTGCAGTTCTAATTTTCCTCTGAAGTCTGTGTCTGTCTTGTGGGGTTTCTGGGCCAAGCTACAACTTGACTCAGCATTTTCAAGAGAACTCAGAGCAAAAGTTGTTTGTGCATCAAAATCTAAGAATAATATCATCATCATCATCACATCATCATCACCATTATTACTATTATTATTATTATTATTAATTATTATTATTAATTTTTATTTAATCTGTAGTGAGATTCACAGCCTTTGAGGCTGGTTAACAGCTCAGCAGCTCAAGTCCTAACCAAGGACCTAGGAACTGTTAAGGTATCGTCAGAGGATGTAAGCTGTTCCGAGTAAGGTGGTTTTTTGTAGAGTCAAAATATCCAAGTCCAGTAAATTTAGAATTTCTAAATAGCGGGGTAGCCCTTTGGGTATTGCTCCAAGGGCTTCAATTACAATTGGGACAACACACAATTTCTTTTTCCACCATCGCTCAACTTCAATTTGCAAATCCCGGTACTTTGTGATTTGTGTGTGATGATGATGATCATGATGATCATGATGATGATGATGATGATTCATGACTTTCTTTCCTTCCCTTTCCATCCTCCCCCTCCCAAAGGCAGACCAGTGTAAAAGGAAGTGGGTAGAAGAAAATTACGTTACACTTCAAAAAACTTTCTTTTGCTTTGCTTACAGTAAGCAAAAGACAGGCCTCTCGGGGTAATTTTCACTGCCTATTGAAAATAATTGAATCTCATTATCAAGCGTTCACCATGCCTCCATTTCATTTACCTTCAGTCGACCATTAAAGGGGGCTTCTGCTCCTCACAGTGTGTTCAGTGAGTGGGTCTTCTGGGTCATTTTTAAAAGAGCGCAAATTAAACTCTTCCTTTAGGTGGTCCCCCCAAAAAAACCTTTGGATCAAAAACCAGGAAGGATCCAAAATCAACATCCCTTCAGAAATGAATTGATTTGTTTATTCTTGCATGAGTGGAACATTAATTTGGTCTCCCAACTCTAGCCGGGGTTGCACAAGAATAAATAAAAATAAAATCTGGATAAAAGCTGTGAGGGAAAAGAGGACTATTTATTCCCGAAAGCAAAGAGGCTGGCTTAGGGAGGTAGCTACAGAGCAAATGGGGGTAGAGAGAGAATGTTTTATAAGGGAGCTTACCCAGGGTGTGGAAGTGTGTATGTGGTGACACTTATGTAGTCTGTGTACATGTTGACCCCCAGAAAAGGGGTTGATTAAATCAAAGGATGTGAATTGGGTCTCTTGGCTTGAACTGTGAGTGTTATAATCAGGGGTGGGCAGGGGTAAAATGTTTAGCAAGGTGTTCTCTGCCCGGTTGCTAGGTGGGTGTGGCCATGGTGGGCGTGGCCTAGTCGGCATCCTGCACCAAAGTAGGGGGGCGTTTTTGCCCTCCCTGGGCTCCAGAGGCTTTTCTTGAGCCTCCGGGAGGGTGAAAGTGGCCTCCCCAGGCTCTGGAGGCCCTCTGGAGGCTGGAAACAGGCCTGTTTCCGGCTTTCCTGAACTTTTGGTAGGCCCATTTTTTGCCCTCCCTGAGCCCCCGCGTGCGCCCTGCACATACCTGCATCTGAAACAGGCTGCATGGGGACTCCTAGGAGGGGAGGAGAGGGGTGGGGTTTGGGGGTTCTCTGAACTGCACAGAATCTTAGCTACAGGTTCTCCCGAACCCCTAGCAGCCCACCCCTGGTTATAATTATGTTTACATTGTGTTATTTGAGTTTTGTGTCTTTGCTCGTGCCTGTTTACAATTTGAAATAAGTGTTGAATTCTCGTGTTTTAAGGAGTTTGAAGGATTGGGGAGGCTGTAAAACAGTCACTTTATAGACCCGGGTCAGTCAACATATGGTTCCCTATACAATATTTCAAACGCAGTTATAAAATTCATACATTCTTCCTACAAGATTCTTCATACAGGTTGATTCTGGAGTTTTATCCAGGACTGAATCTTAACTTGGAGTCATCAATGAAATATTAAATAAGAGTGAAAAGATCACCACAGACAAGCTTGTTTTTCCAAAGCCAGTGGGTTAAAAACAAGAAATAGAATCAATATCTATAGATAATCTCGGTCATCCGTGTTATGGTTGTCCCAAAGGTGCTTTTTCAAGAGGCAACTGGATTTTCTGTTTTTCCTTTGAAGACGTTTCGCTTCTCATCCAAGAAGCTTCTTCAATTCTGACTGAAGAATGGAGGAATTGAAGGATGGAAGGAAGCCACCATCCAGTCAGAGTTGAAGAAGGTTCTTGGATGAGAAGTGAAACATCTTCAAAGAAAAAAACAGTAAGTACAGTTGCCTCTTCAAAAAGCACCTTTGGGATGAGAAATAGAATAGAATAACACAGTTGGAAGGAACCTTGGAGGTCTTCTAGTCCAACCCCCTGTACAGGCAGGAAACCCTAAACCATTTTCAGGCAAATCATTGTCCAATCTCTTCATAAGAACTTCCAATGTTGGAGCATTCACAACTTCTGGAGGCAAGTTGTTCCACTGGTTAATTGTTCTATCTGTCAGTAAATTTCTTCTTAGTCCTAGGTTGCTTCTCTTTTCGATAAGTTTCCACCCATTGCTTCTTGGTGAAGGTATGACTAAATGCTAGGAGGAACATTTGACTGTAAAAAAATAATGAAACAGGTTGCCATATGGAGTGGTGAGTTCTTCTTTTAGACTTTATTTATTATGATATTTTTATACCACCTTTATTAATTTATAAGAAATTCAAGGTGGCAAACATCCTTCCCTCCTCCTATTTTCCCCACAACAACAACCCAGTGGGATGCGTTGGACTAAGACTGGCCCAGAGTCACACAGCTGAGTTTCATGGCTAAAATGGGACTAGAACTCACCGTCTCCTGGTGATCAGCTTGAAGTCATTCAACCAGCTGACATACCTAATGCAGAACTATAACTCAGAGTTACCGGCTTTCTAGGGCAGCATCTTAACCATAACACTTACCGTATTTTTTGGAGTATAAGATGCTCCAGAGTATAAGATGCAGATTAGTTTTTGGGGAGGAAAACAAGAAAAAAAAATCTGCCTCTGCCTACCAGCATCCATCGCTATTCATCTGGCTAGCTTCCTTGCAGCCTGGTTAGCTTCAGCATGTTATCACAGCCTGATTTACCATGAACAGCTGATTGGTGGTTGCATCGACCTCCTGGAATACCGCCAATCAGCTGTTTCAGTCTTGGGGGATCTCCAGAGCCCATTGCTGCTTTCACGAATTGTGTTTTTGGCCTTCGGATGCACATCACCACCAATTGCTGCCTTCACGCTTTCAGCCTCCACATGCTCCATTTTTGGCCTCCGTGCATCGGATTTTCGGGCCAGTTCCAGGCAGTAGGGATCAGCCAAAAATGTGATGCACAGAGGCCAAAAGGAAGGTGTGTGGAGGCCAAAAACGTGACACACAGAGGCCGAAAACGCGATATGCGGCAGCGGCGATCGGCCGTGATGTGCTGTGGCGATACCCGCAGCCTAGAATGGGTCCAAAACAGGGTGTACGGAAGCCAAAAATGGCTGAATGGTGCGGGCCAGCAGGTGGGCAGGGCTTCAGCTACATTCAGTGTATAAGACACTGAATGTTCCCTTCCCTTCCCTTCCCCTCTCCTCCCCTCCCCTCCTTTCCTTCCTTCATATGTATTGAGCAGGGATTGGATCTGATGAATCCTGAAGCTCCTTCTTTTTCTACATATCTGTGAGATTTTCCATCCCCCATTTATTCATTTATTGATTTATTAGTTCAATTTATATGCCGCCCTTCTCTGGAGACTCAGGGCGGCTTACAATGTATTAAGCAATAGCCTTCATACTTTTGTATATACCTGCTTAGTAGGGCTTTCGCCCCCACCCCCCCAGTGGTGTTCTCTTTTATACAAAGTCAGCTTATTGCCCCCACAATCCAGGTCCTCATGCTAACTACAGTACCTCATTTAGCAGGGGTGGAATCGGTTGAATGTACTGCAATGTGGAAGTCTATTCTTGTTCCAATAAGACCCTAAAGACTAAAAGCTGGTAAGCATCACGAAACATAATCCTGCTCCTGATCTTCACACTTTGAGCACCCTCATCTCTTCCTCCCGAGGGTCCATGTTTCAAGTTTAAGGTCTAGTAAATTTAAATCCAGGGTTTTGGTTGGGAAACAAGCCGCATTATAAGGATCCACTCCAGTTTTCTTAAAGACAGAAATCCGTAGAAATCTCCATAAATTGCCCCAGGCAGTTACCTGAGACTTTTTTAAAAAAAGATCCTAACAATTCCTGTGGCATCTCACAGCAGGGCCTACTTCTTTGATAAGGCTTAGCCTACTACATACTTAAGAAGACCTCTTTTCAAACGGAAAAAAAAATGCTAGGGGCTTAGTAGAAGGGGAGGGAGAGAGAAACAATTGGAATTTCCCTCTTGCAGTCTCTCAGGGAATGAAGAAGATACATCTTGTTGATTAAAAGAGGGTTAGCATGATTCCATGTAAGGAAAGAAAAGGCCATTTTCTGTATTTTGTTTTCCTTTTTTTAACAGTGACGTTGTCCCAGGGCTGGGCTCCTGGGGGTTCACAGGGGTTCGGGAGAACCTCTAGCTAAGATTCTATGCAGTTCGGAGAACCCCCAAATCCTACTCCTGGCTGCCTCGCCCACCCCACCCCTCCCAAGAGTCCCCACATAGCCTGTTTTGGATGCAGGTAAGTGCAAGGTTCGGGGAGGGCAAAAAACAGGCCTACTGTTTGGGAAGTCAAGGAAAGCCTCCAGAGCCCGGGGAGGGCAAAACCACCTCCCCTCAGTGCAGGAGGCTGACTAGGCCACGCCCACCATGGCTAGAGAAAATGACACAGCAACACACTGATCTTAAACCGGAGCTGTTCCTGTTGGGTATCTTACTGGAGAAATTTAGTCAAGAAAATACATATTTGATTATACATGTAACAATGGCAGCAAGAATGGTATTTGCGCACAATTGGAAAGAAGAAGAAATTCCTACAAAGGGAGAGCTAATTAAGAAAACGTTAGAATGTGCAGAAATGAGTAGATTAACATTAGCAATTAAAGGGAAGGACGAATCAGAGTATTACAACACATGGGACAATTTTATCAATGGAAAGAGACTGAATTTAGACCGTAGGCCATGTAAAAATAAGAAATATGGGAAAAGTATGTTGCAATACATTAAATTTAAATGTAAGAGGAAAGATAAATATGTACTAAGAAAATGATGATAGAGGTTGAATATGATGACACACACAAAAGATTGTACCCAGATGTTACACTGATTGATTAATAATGAATTGTTTGTTTAAAAATGAAAATATTTTTTAATAAAAATTAAAAAATAAATAAAATAATAAAAAAATTGCGTAAATTAAAAACAAAAACACAAATCACAAAGGGCAGCCTCGATGGACCACAAAGTCTTTTTCTGCCATCAGTTTTCTAAGTTTCTATATTTCTTTTAACGGTTCGACTCAAAACTTGAGTGGATGCTTTTCCATTCAGATTTATCCCTGGACAGATATGATCTTGTCCCTAATGGGGGTTAGTTCTGCCTGCATGCTGGCCTTTGTGTGGCCAATTAATTTTTACTCCTTAATCGGTTATCCAATTTCCAAAAATCGCTGTCAGAAAAGGATGCCATTTTTGGGGGGGAGGGGCAAATTATGCAAAAAAGTGTAATTAGCTTTAAATCTTATAGGATTTGCTGAGAGAAAGTTAGTGGCATGCACCGTTTGCCTACTGAGATTTAAATTGCATTCTTTCCTCCCTACCTTAGTTAAGAGTAAACAAATGGCTCGTCTATTACATTTTCTGAAGAGAAGGAAGCTGACCATCTGGACGGGCTTCTGGGTTGACCAAAAATCTTCTTAAAAGAAGAAGAAAAAAATGTACATAACCATCAAGGGTAGGCTTCAAAACTTTTAGCAAGGGGTTTTCTGCCCAGTTGCTGGGTGGGCGTGGCCATTGTGGGCGTGGCCTAGTCAGCCTTCTGCTCCATAATGTGGGGGGGGGGTTGGGTTGCCCTCCCCAGGCTCCAGAGGCTTTCCTCAAGCCTCCGGGAGGGTGAAAATGACCTCCCCAGGCTCCGGAGGCCCTCTGGCCCTTCCCGTACTTCTGGTAGGCCTGTTTTTCACTTTCCCCGAGCCCTCACACGTGCCCTGCACTTACCGGCATCCAAAATGGGCCACTCCTGGGAGGGGCAGGGTTGGGTGGGCAGGGCCAGCTGGGAGTGGGATTTGGGGTTTGTCCAGACTGCACAGAGGTTCTCTTTGGTTAGCACCTTCAAAGCGCTCCATGGCTTAGGACCTGGGTACTTGCAGGACCGCCTACTACCACCAATAGCCTCCCACCGGCCGGTACGCTCTCATAAAGAGGGCCTCCTCTGGGTGCCGTCAGCCAAACAGTGTCGACTGGCGGCCCCCGGGGGAGAGCTTTCTCTGTGGGGGTACCTACTATCTGGAACGAGTTCCCCCCAGAGATACGGAGGATCCCGGATCTGCGCACCTTCCGCCGTGCTCTTAAGACTTTTTTATTTCACCAGGCGGGCCTGGCCTAACCTCTCTTCCTCTTTTAGCGTTATATTTTAATCTGTCTTAATTGTGTGGGGTGTTTTAATTCTGTCTGGGCCAAATTTATTTAATTTGATTTTAGTTGGGCTTTTAAATTTTGTATACATGTATTTTTATTGTTGGCTGTTCACCGCCCTGAGTCCTTCGGGAGTAGGGCGGTATATAAATCTAATAAATCTAATCTAATCTAATCTAATCTGTGAACCCCCAGTAGCCCACCCCTGATAACCATTCTCAGAAGATTCACTTCTTTGTCTGGGTGTGAGCTCAGCTAACATGAAAGAGGGGACTTCAGCAAATATTTCAGAAAATGACTATTGATGGTGATAACCTAACATTATTAGAATTGTTCATGACTTAAAAATGAAGAATAGGATAGAAATAAAGGAATATCATTTATTGAAATGAAGCAGAAAAACATATGAAAAATGTCTGCAGGAACTGGGCATGACTAGTCTAGTGAAGGGAAGGACCAGCGTTCCAATATTTGAGGGGCTGTCACAGAGAGGAGGGGGTCAACCTATTTTCCAAAGCACCCGAAGATCAGACAAGGAACAATGGATGGAAACTGATCAAGGAGAGAGTCAATCTAGAAATAAGGGGAAATTTTCTGACAGTGAGAACAATCAACCAATGGAACAGAAGTTGCCTTCAGAAGTTGTGGGAGCTTCCTCACTGGAGGCTTTCAAGAAGAGATTGGACAGCCATCTATCAGAAATGGTGTAGGATCTCCTGTTTGAGCAACTCTATAATTCTGTTATTCTATTAAAATAATAATGAGAATAATAATGGGCTAAGAAATCCTGGAATAAAATAGAAATAAAGGAATATCCATTATTGAGATAAAGGAATATCAATTCCTGGAAGCTTTCATTCAGACAAAACAGCCATCCACGGACTCATAGGGATAAACCACATTGACACACCATTCAACACAATAACAAAAAGCTAAGAAGGAAACGAAAAGACATTCATCTCTTGCAATCAACACTCAGATAAGCAGGGATTAACTCCAGACAAACTATTGGACAGATTCCACAGAATATCAATTACATTAGAATATATAGAAATGCAAATTAGCCATTAAAAACCTAGGCAACTCTAAGGGAATATCCAACAGATGTTGAATAAGCACTTGACAGCAAAAATAATGGATACACCAGACTCTCTTCCTAAAACTAGGTAGCTTTTGAAATCAATAGAAATTAAACACTATACAAGGTAAAAGCCAGAGAGAATATCCCTATTCCACAGAATGAAATGAAAGCAGTTTATTTTTTTCTGAAAAGAAGAAAAAGAAGAAGAAGAAGAAGAAGAAGAAGAGGAGGAGGAGGAGGAGGAGGAGGAGGAGGAGGAGGTGGAGGAGGCGGAGGAGATGTGGATTAACTTGACACTGTTCTATTTTGTAGAACAGTTTCCTGTTTTGGAAGTTTTGTGGCTGAATTATTTTTAATTATTAATCTGGGCGTAACTTCACTAGTCTGTTCCACGGTAAAAGAGGGTTGTATTTATTGTATTTATTTGAGAAAATGAAGATGCTCATTGGGAATCCTATCTTTTTCCTTTCCTTTCTTTTCTTTTCTTTTCCTTTCCTTTCCTTTCCTTTCCTTTCCTTTCCTTTCCTTTCCTTTCCTTTCCTTTCCTTTCCTTTCCTTCCCTTTCTTTCCCTTCTTTTCCCTTCCCTTCCCTTCCCTTCCCTTTATCCATTCTATATTCCTTCCCTTCCCTTTATCCATTCTATATTCCTTCCCTTCCCTTCCCTTTATCCATTCTATATTCCTTCCCTTCCTTTCCTTTTATCCATTCTATATTCCTTCCCTTCCCTTTATCCATTCTATATTCCTTCCCTTCCTTTCCCTTTCTCCCTTCCCTTCTCTTTATCCCTTCCCTTCCCTTCCCTTCCCTTCCCTTCTCCTTTCCTTTCCTTTCCTTTCCTTTCCTTTCCTTTCCTTTCCTTTCCTTTCCTTTCCTTTCCTTTCCTTTCCTTTCCTTTGCTCTTCTTTTCTTTCCTTTTGTTTTCTCCTGTGCCCCATATAGTCACAGCAGTCTGGAGTTCTCACCAAAGTCTTCAGTTTCTTCCTGCCATCTCCTTAAATGACTGTGCAATACAGACTTGCCAGTTCATACATTTTTAAAAACACTTCTGCTTTTTTGGGGTGGGTGGGGGAGACAAAGACTTTGTTCTTGATAGCATTCATCCCAGCATAGATCTGCAGGAAGCAAAACGAAAAAGAAAAAAAGAAAGAAAAAAAAATTCCTCCGTTCGCTGTAGGAAGAGCGAGCTGCATTTTTATTTATCCTCTTCCCTAACATTAGAACAAAGCCTGCTTTCTCACCGCTCCTTCTCTCCGTTCTTGGGCGGAAAGAAAAAATAAGAATAAGAATAGCAGGACTGCTTTGAAAGGGACATTCAGCTGCTGTCTTTGCTAAGATTTTTAGGAAATGTCACCTAAAGATTGTGGGGTTTTTTTTACCAGGACATTGCATATCAGTAAGTGGCAGTTCCCTGGCTTACCTTGACTGAACTGAACAAATTAACTCTGGCTGATTTCAGCAGTGGGTTTCATAAATTCTTCCGTGCACGCTTCATGCATGCACGCCAGTGGTTGTATTCAGTTACCTTCACTACCTGTTCATAAATGTGAGTGGGCACGCATGCGCAGAGTGTCAAAAACGGTACATGATTACATCCGTGTGAGTGGACAGAGCCTCCCGCTGCCACCACTACCAGTTCTGTGAACCGGCTATAACTGGCTATAACTGGCTGAATACCACCACTGGCACACATGCCTTCCATGCATGTGCTTCGCTCTCGTGCGTGGCTTTCACACATGCACCCAGCCTCGAAAATGTGGCTAAATAGGACGGCATTACACCAGGGTGGGTGATGGCAGTTGCCGCTACTGGTTCAGTTGAACCGGTACGAACTGGTTCACCCAAACCGGTTCGAACCGGTTCACCCAAACCGGTTCGAACCGTTCACCCGAACTGATACGAACCGGTTCACCCAAACTGGTATGAACCGGTTCACCCAAACTGGTACGAACCGGTTCACCCGAATTGGTACAAACCGGTTCACCCGAATTGGTACAAACCGGTTCACCCAAACCGGTACAAATCAGTTCACCCAAACCGATACAAATCGGTTACCCAAACGGGTATGAACCGGTTCACCTGAACATGTATGAACTGGCTGAATGCCACCTCTGGCTGATTTGTATTTTGATGGGAGACCATCAGAACAGGGGGCACAGAATTTCCCTAGGACTGGGTAATCTGTCAGCTCTGTGAGGTAGTCCACAAAAAAACAACAACAACAATGTTGTTGTTCCTTCTCATCCCAGAAGCTTCTTCCGTTGAGAATTATGCTGGCTGAGGAATTCTGGGAATTGAAGTCCACCACTCTTAAAGTTGCTAAATTTGGACCCCTGTTCTAGCAAAATCTTGGTAACTTTAAGATGTGAGTCTACGGAGACTCAAAATAAAAGAACAGAATAACAGAGTTGGAAGGGACCTTGGAGGTCTTCTAGTCCAATCCTATTCAGGCAGGAAACCCTATCTCATTTTAGACAAATGGATGTCCAATTTCTTCTTAAAAACTTCCAGTGTTGGAGAATTCACAACTTCTGGAGGAAAGTTGTTCCACTGATTAATTGTTCTCACTGTCAGGAAATTTCTCCTTAGTTCTAGGTTGCTTCTCTCCTTGGATTAGTTTCCATCCATTGCTTCTTGTCCTGCCTTCAGGTGCTTTGGAGAAGAGCTTGACTCCCTCTTCTTTGGGGCAGCCCCTGAGATATTGGAAGGCTGCTATCATGTCTCCCCTAGTCCTTCTTTTCATTAAACTAGACATACTCAGTTTCTGCAACCATTCCTTATATGTTTTAACCTCCAGTCCCCTAATCCTCTTTGTTGCTCTTCTCTGCACTCTTTCTAGAGTCTCAACGTCTTTTTACATCATGGTGACCAAAACTGAATGCCGTTTTCCAAGTGTGGCCTTACCAAGGCCTTATAAAGTGGTATTAACACTTCATGTGATCTTGATTCTATCCCTCTGTTAATGCAGCCTAGAACTGTGTTGGCTTTTTTGGCAGCTGCTGCACACGGCTGGCTCCTATTTAAGTGATTGTCCACTAGGACTCCAAGATCCCTCTCATAGTTACTACTAATGAGCAAGGTACCGCCTATACTGTACCTGCGGATTTGGTTTTTGTTGCCCAAATGTAGAACCTTCCTTTTTTCAACTAGGATGCTTGCAGTTAGCAGGCTTGAAGTCAACAGCCAAAGTTGGTCCTTTCCAACTTTATGATTCCATGCTTCAAAGTGCTGTTGTTGCAGGCTTATGATCAAGAACAAAATATTTTGCATCTTCGTGAATCACACACACTTTCCAAATCCAGTGTAAACTGTGGCAGTGCCTGACAAACAAAAATCTGAATAAAAGCTCGTGCTTCGCATTGTATGCACGAATTGTTATTTTACTATCCCTCTCCCCCCATCCATTATACGAGAGGTGAAATGCTCTAGTAGTGATGGAGGCGAGTGGTTCGGACAACCGGTAGCAAAAATCCCTGCCCCCATCCATTGCCCTGATGAGCCACGCAATCATCAGAGGCTTTTATTATTATTATTTTAAAAGGCATTTTTTCTAGAACCTCTTTGGCTGAAAAAAAGGCTTTTAAAAGTAAAAAAAAAAGCCTCTGATGATCGCACGGCTTAGCTGGGATCATCAGAGGCTTTTAAAAGCATTTTTTCTACAACCTCTTCGACCGAAGATGTTATAGAAAAAATGTTTTTAAAAGGAAAAAAAGCCTCTGATGATCAGGCAAGTCAGCTGGGATCGTCAGAGGCTTTAAAAAAAAAGAAAGCCTCTGCCAATCAGGCAACTCAGCTGAGATCATCAGAGGCTTTTAAAAGCATTTTTTTTACAACCTCTTCGACCGAAGATGTTATAGAAAAAATGTTTTTAAAAGGAAAAAAAGCCTCTGATGATCAGGCAAGTCAGCTGGGATCTTCAGAGGCTTTAAAAAACAAAAGAAAGCCTCTGCCAATCAGGCAAGTCAGCTGGGATCATCAGAGGCTTTTAAAAGCATTTTTTCTACAACCTCTTCGACCGAAGATGTTATAGAAAAAATGTTTTTAAAAGGAAAAAAAGCCTCTGATGATCAGGCAAGTCAGCTGGGATCGTCAGAGGCTTTAAAAAACAAAAGAAAGCCTCTGCCAATCAGGCTACTCAGCTGGGATCATCAGAGGCTTTTAAAAGCATTTTTTTTACAACCTCTTCGACCGAAGATGTTATAGAAAAAATGTTTTTAAAAGGAAAAAAAGCCTCTGATGATCAGGCAAGTCAGCTGGGATCGTCAGAGGCTTTAAAAAAAAAAGAAAGCCTCTGCCAATCAGGCAACTCAGCTGGGATCATCAGAGGCTTTTAAAAGCATTTTTTTTACAACCTCTTCGACCGAAGATGTTATAGAAAAAATGTTTTTAAAAGGAAAAAAAGCCTCTGATGATCAGGCAAGTCAGCTGGGATCTTCAGAGGCTTTAAAAAAAAAGAAAGCCTCTGCCAATCAGGCAACTCAGCTGAGATCATCAGAGGCTTTTAAAAGCATTTTTTTTAACAACCTCTTCGAAGAGGTTGTAGAAAAAATGGTTTTAAAAGTTAAAAAAAAAAAAGTTGGCCATGCCCACTCAGTCATATTACCCCACCACCACCACCAAGCCACGCCCACAGAACCTTTAGTAACAAATTTTACATTTCACCACTGCGTTATACGTGTTTCTTAAATTTGTATGGTGATCTATTCATTTGACCTAGCAAACGGGTTTTTAAGCAGTGGGATTATATTCCCCACCCAATAGTTCTTGTCTAAATACATAACTTTTAAAAAGATCTTCAGTCAGTTGGTATGACTTGTAAAAGCTCTGGCATTGTTTGATTTTCAAGTGTGTGCCCACAACGTCTCCCTGTGTTATGAAAAATGCAAAAACTCTTAGTGGAATTTCAACTCCAGAAATTATAGTTTGCAATGCTTAATTTATGAAAGCTTGGTAAATACGGGAGAATTTTTTTTTATTTTTTTTTTTATTTTTATTTTTTTTTGATAGGCGCTGCTTAAATTACACAGAGATCACTAATTATACGCTGTGCTGTTCCAGAGTACGCAGAATGAGTGTCACTGGAAAGAAAAGTGTTCAAATTAGAATTTCAAAACAACTGCCGCTTATTAATTTTCCGCAGCGAAATGGTGCTCCAGTTTAGGAGCTTTCAGGATTCTATTAGAGAATTTGCACAAGTGCTGCTATGCAAAACAGGGAGAAATTACATCATGGATATGAGCACGTGAGAGATTTTCGAAATCAGCAGACTTCAACCTTTCCAGCTTGGCGGTCTGGCCCGATGCGCAGGGTGTGTGTGTGTGTGAGAGAGTGTGCGTGCATGCGTGTGAGTGAGTGGCAGGCACACCCTTGCGCACATAGCTCCGTTTGTGTGAGGGGCGGGCAGGCGTGTCCTCTGCTCGCACGAGTGGAGCTTCGCATGTGAGCAGAGAGTGTTTGCACTCATGCACGAAGGTCCATGCGCATGAAGTGTCAGCCCTGGACTACCAGACAAGCCGGGGCCGCCATTTGGGTGGAGGAGGAGTAGATGTGCCCATATGGCTGGCAATGGCCAGGCTGCCATGGAACCGCCACCGGAGAGACCCGCATCACTTCGCTCCGTCATCCACAGGCTGCCGTCTGGCTAGAAGACCCCAGATTTTGACTCCTGC